>JAJONQ010042159.1:0-32109 GCA_036250385.1 Solanum microdontum | reverse complement strand
GTACCCCTGGATCGTGACAACTTTCTTTGTGAGACTATATTTGTTACATTCACAAACTGGAAAAAAATCAAATTCAAAAAATTCCAACTACAAATCTTCGTATAGCTATCTCGCAACAAGACATAAATTGCACTTTCAAGTCATTTATATCCAGTTAACTTGTTTTAAAGAAATAATTTCTAGTTGTTGAAATTTGGCTCAACTTAATTTGTAAATATCTGGGGGTACTTCTTCCTCATTTCCTCCTTAGCTTCCCAAGTCAGTTTCTCAACATTTTTCTTTTACCATAATACTTTCAGGGAAGCTACTTCTTTAGTTTGAAGCTTTCTTACTTGTCAATCCAAAATAGCCAGTGGTACCTCTGCATAAGACATATCTTCAGCAATGTGAATATTCTCAATATGCGTAATACGCGAAGGATCTCTAATGCACTTCTACAACATAGATACATGAAACACATGATGGACCGCTTCCAATTTTGAAGTAAAATCAAGTTTGTATGCCACCCTATTGATCTTCCAAATAATCTTATACGGATTAACATACCTAGGACTGAGCTTCCCTTTTTTATTTTCTAAAACGCATGACACCCTCCATAAGGAATACTTTCAGGAAAACCCAATATGCTACATCAATCTCTAAGTCTCGTCATCAAATATGCATAAGACTTCTGCTGACTTTGTGTTGTATGCAACCGATTTCTAATAAGCTTTACCTTTTCAATCACTTGTTTGACTAGATTGGGACGTAGCAACTCTGCTTCCCCGACCTTGAACCAACCAATCGACGACCTACACTTTTGCTCATATTGTGTTTCATAAGGAGCCATCTAAATATTAGCTTGGAAGTTATTATTATAAGTAAACCTAATAAGTGGTAGATGTTCATACCAGCTTTCTTTAAAATCTAGCACGCATGCACGTAACATATCCTTAACAATTTGAATAGTACACTCTGCTTGTCCATCAGTTTGTGGATGAAAAACGGTGCTAGTATTTACCTGAGTGCCTAGACCCCTTCTGAAAAGATCTCCAAAATATGATGTAAAATGAGCCCCTCGATCAGAGATAATAGATAATGGAACTCCATAAAGGTAAACAATCTTCTGAATGTAAAGCCTAGCATAATCTTTGGCTGAATATGTCATCCTAACTGGTAAGAAATGAGCAGCTTTTGTTAGCGTATGTGTTATTACCCAAATAGAATCATACCTCCATGGAGTGCGAGGAAAACTAGTGATGAAGTCCACATTTATCATGTCCCATTTCCATAACGGAAGCTTAATATACTGAGTTTTCCTCAAGGCCTCTGATATTCTGGTTTAACTTGCTAACAGTTAGTAAATTCATCTACCATTTCCACAATATATTTTTACATGTCATTCCACCAATCGATATGTCGAAGGTCCCGATACATCTTTGCCGCTCTAAGTTGAACTGCATATCTAGAATAATGGGCCTCAAAATGAATCTTTGCATCAAGCTCTCCAACTTTCGGTACACATAAGCGACCCTAGTATTTAAGGACTTCATCTTTAGTTAGCTCAAATAAAGGTTTGTGATATTGTGGAATTTTTTTCTTAGTTTCATAAGCCGTGGATCTTCATGTTGCCGCTTTTCACTTTAGTAACAAAGGAAGATTCTTGTGTATTTTGAATGACAACACCTCTACCCTCTTCATCTACAAGGTGTACCTACAAACTAGCTAGCTCGGATGGGTCTTTTATAATTTCAACCTTATAAGGTTCAACATGACTTAGACTACCCATGGACTTTCGATTGAATGCATCAGCAACAATATTAGCTTTGTTGGGATTATATAAAAAGTCAACATCATAGTCCTTTAGTAATTATAGCCATCTCCTTTTTCATAGGTTCCACTCATTCTGCTTAAATAAACACTGAAGGCTCTGGTGATCGGTGAAAATATCAATATGAACCCCGTATAGATAATGCCGCCAAATCTTTAGGGCAAAGATAACTGCAGCCAACTCAAGATCATGAGTAGGATAGTGTTGCTCATGTTTTCACAACTGTCTAGAGGAGTATGCGCTAACCTTGCCATACTAGGCCAATTCTTAAAGTATCACAATATACAACATAACCCGTAGTGCCATCCGAAAGAGTCAAGATAGGTGTTGTGGTAAGACTTTTCTTTAGCTCCTGAGACCTCTGTTCACATGCCTCAGTCCACTAAAACTTAGTTGCCTTATGTGTCAATTTATTAAGTGGTGCAAAGATAGAGGAGAATCCCTCCACAAACCTTCTATAATACCTTTCCAAGCCTGAAAAATTGTGAAATTCTATTAGATTCAAGGGCCTCACCCAAGTCATCACTTCTTCAATCTTTTGTCCATCAAACTTGATACAATCACTGTTAATAACATGACCAAGAAAATCTACAGAAGTTAGCCAAAATTCACATTTAGAGAATTTAACACATGACATGTAATCTTGGAGAGACTGCAATACAACTCGCAAGTAGTTTGCATGCCCGACTTCTGACCATGAATATATCAGGATTTTGTCAATAAAAATAATACAAATTCATCCAAGAATGGTTTGAAAACCCAATTCATAAGATCCGTAAAGGATGTTGGGTGCATTTGTAAGCCCGAAATATATGACAAGGAAATTTAAATGCTTATACCTCATCCTAAATATTGTTTTTTGGATATCAACATCCCTGAGTCTCGACTGACGGTAACCGGATCGCAAGTCGATCTTGGAAAAACATTTGGCACCTCGTAACTAGTTGAAAAATTCATAAATCCATGGAAGAGGATGTTTATTCTTAATCGTGACTTTATTTAGTTGCCTATAGTCAATCCACATTCTTAAGGAGCAATCTTTCTTACAAAAAAAATCACTCTGCCTGCAAAGGCTTTATGGAGCATGTCCTTCAGTTTTTCGTTCAATTCCCTTTGCTCTATAAGATCCATTCCATAGGGATGAATGGATATAGGCTGCGTATAAGGAAGCTAGTCGGTAGAGAAATCAATCTTTCTAGGGAATTCCTAGAAGATCGTCAAACAATACCATCCGAAATTAATTTACAATAGGAATTGACTCAGAGCTGTTGTCTCCTTATCAATATCCTTGAATTGAACCATATTGTATATACATCTATAAAAATCAACGTTCGAGCTCTAAAGTATGAAATAAATGTTCCGTTGCATTACCTTTCCATTAAAGGACTCGCTCACCTAGGAAATGAAATTTGACCATCTTTGCACGACAATCAATATTAGCATGGCAAGCTTCCAATCAATCCATACCCATAATGACATTGAAGTCTAGCATGATCAATTCAACTAAATCAGTGGAGGTTTGATGATAATTAATTATCATAGTTCAACCTCGATAGGAACACCTAGCTAAAATAGAGTCATCAACCGGCGTAGACACCTCAACTAACTGTGACAACAACTCATATTTCATTTCAAATTTATCAAAAAATGGAGTAATATATGAAAATATAGAGACATGATCTATCAATGCAATAACAACTTGAGAAGATATCGTCAATATACCTACGAAAATATTTAGAGATACCTTGAAATCCTGTCCGCCTATGAGTGCATAAAAGTGGTTTTGGCCACCACTAGAACCTGATGTATCTCCCCCACCTCTACCCCTACCATGGCTCTAGAGTAATCTATGGTCCTGGATGTGGGGAACAAACTAAGGGTGAAGAGGTTGTTGTGGATCCTGAAGGCTAAGCTAGCTCACCTCTGCTCAACCTCGAGCACTGATTAATAAAATTTCATATATTCTCATAATGATAACATGCACCTGAACCCTATCTACACTGCCTAGTGTGTGGCTTACTGCACTATGTACATATAGGAATATGATGTCTCATCTGTATAGAACTCACCTACCGACGGTCCTCAGGCTGGTCTAAACTTTGACACAGTCCTAAATGACTATAATGATCAAACCGTTGTCCTTGCATCTGTGACAAAACACTACCTGCTGGCCGAGGTGGATATCGATGGAGTGGGGGGGCTAAAATCACCCTGTGTCTCCCTATAAGACCCCATTGTAGGGGAACCTCTTACTATGCTCCCTATTCCTACGGGTGTTACCAATCCGTTGAGAAAGGTCATCTTTAATATGAGAAAAGTCTTTATACTAGAAATATTTACATCATCATGTAGGGATGCTATGCTACTATATCTGATCATATGGTATACCAAACCATCAATATAACGATGAAATTTGTCTCTCATGGTATGTACAATATCTATTTCATATCTCACCATAAAATTAAACATGTGGTCGTAATCCCCCACAAGCATGTTCCCTCACTTTAGACTGATAAGCTTGTCAAGATAGGCCCCTCAAACTTCCCATGAAAAACAATGGGCCAGGAAGTCCTCTCAATCTGTTGGTAGAGCATCAGGTCCTCTAGATCTATCCCATGCCTCATGCCTCATACCAGAGGGTGGCTACATCACGTATCCAACCTCAGTGACAGAGGCATGCATCACCCTTAATACTCCATAAATAAAGTCTATAAAGGCCTTGGGATCCTTAGTAGAACTAGATTTTGTAATTACTAGAGGTCCAAGTGAAGAAACTATCATACCTTCAAAGCTCTCTGACCGGTCTCTCTGAGCATCTTCTTCTGATTCTAGCTGTTACTCATGAATAGAAACCATCCGAGTAAGAAACAGAACTACCTTCCTTATCTCCTACTCCCCAGTCTCTAGTGGGGGAACAACATGTATTAGAGGTTTTGTGTCCCTAGCTTATTCAGGTACCAATAGAACATGCAAGGCTGGGGGTATTGCATCTCCTCGGTCTTCAACAGGTGTCGGGGAAGCTGGTGGCGAAGTTTCACTATGTGCCTCCAAGGGAAATCTATCTCTTTGGCTTGGTAGGCAATGACTAGTACCTTCCTTTAGATCAATACCTATCTATCATTATGCCATCTCCCGAGTGTGGGTAGCCTATTAGATAAGGAAGATAAAACACGATTTAGATTAACATGTTCTTATAATTTTTTTGTGTAGTACAATTTATAAACTAAAGAAATGTAACCATTCCTAAACATCATGTAGCCTTGTGATTATAAGTGTGGTGCATAACGCACCCATAAGCAAGACTCTATTAGACACGGATTGTGGACTCCCTGGGATACGACCTGCTCTGATACAAAGTTTTCACACTCCAAAGTAAGGGAGGCGCGACTGACACTTGATACCATATTCAATCGAGTTAGCAACTAAAATATACTAGCTAACTAAACTGCGGGCCCAAAAGGTCGGGCATCACAACATTTGTAATACGAAGCTTGAACCATTAAGGTCATGACCTGAATAACAATAAGACATATAAACAATGGTAGACAAGCCAAAAATAATTAAAAGTACTATCTAGCTGACAAGGCTACAACAGAAGACATACACCCACACATTTATATGCATGCCAAACCTATGGGTTGAAGATTGAAACCTACAAAAAGAAACCTAGAATACTATGTCCACAATAGCCTCTACGAGTGACATAAGCACTGCTGGGACAAGTCTTTGACTATATCCAAACTGTACAACAAAAGTAAATATCCTTTGATTGTCCCATAATAAGATGGAGCTTACCAACTCACAACTGAACCTGAATCCTGGTGGGTGGGTCTATCAGAATCCCTATCTGGTCCTGCTCGCACGAAATAAAAAAAAAGTATACCCAGGCAATGAGACGTGAATAAGAATAAAAATTTACTGGTAAGTAAGCCATAAAGTAGAATCATAAGTAGATACTATAAAAAGGTAATAGAGATACACCTGAAACTGAAACTCAAATTATATCCGTGCCAACATTTGACCTCCTACTAATCAAATATGCATTGTATACTCATGTAATCGTATGTATTGAATCAATATATATAGATTCAAATGCATGACATCCCAACCAAGTGCTAGCAATGTTGGTTCCTTCTGATAGCACACGACATCATATTCACAAACTTGTGGCAATCTTTGTCTCGTACATATAAATATAGGCAATAGCCTCATACCTCCCATTTATAACTTTGGAGTAGAATGCATAGCATGTCATGTGATGGATTCGTAATGCATATAAGTTACCATAACCATGTTTCAAATTTGTCATGTTGGTGCTCTTGTTCTCATAATCTCGGAATCACATTCATATAACATGGAAATGTCTCTCGGAACCTCATATGTTTTCCGAATAAGCTTGACAACTTGACTTGACTTTTATAAATATCACTTAACGTTGAAGATGTTCTTAACAAGCTTAAGATGTTTCACTTGGTTTCTATACTTTGTTCCTTGATATTTATTAAAAGAAAGTACTTCAAAATCAAGTGTTTTAATAGTTTAAACATACAAGTTGTATTTTAGAGTTTTGAAAATCGTGTGTTACTTTAAAGATTTTTCAAAATATACTTTAGCTGGGAAAGAGGACTGGTAGCGAATATTATATGTCTTCCATAATCTTTTTAAGTCACACTACACAAAGAAAAATAATAATTCGTAGATATATGGACATAAGTCAAGGAAGCCAACAAAATGACATATAGGTGTCAAATACCCTATTTACCTGAATGAGTGAAATATCAACATAATAGCATCATGGAAATAATTCAATTGAGATCCCAATTCCTTTCATAGATGCTTGAATGCACGTAGTTTCTTCAAAATGGTGTTCCTTATGTCCTAAGCTTAATAAACCTGTACACAACTCATATGCATCTATTAAAATATTTATAATTGAGCTTAAATCAACAATTTTTCCATATGGTCCTAACTTGACGAAACGTCCGTAGAACTTCGTAAAAAAATCATAAAAGAGTTCCCAACTAATTACCTTGGAAAACCAAGTGCAAGCCTTGAAGAACCACCAATAACTACCAAGTTCTATCTTCCAAAACTAGCTCTAACCAAGCTAATAAAAGGGGAAATGATTTCCACATGTAGAGATAACGTTTCTAGGCAAGGAGAAAACTTTGATGGTAAAAATAGCTAAAAACGGACCTTCATCACTCAAGAACTCCATTGGAGCCCTCTCTTAAGATTTCTTTCTAGTTATGATCTGAAATGAAATAATGTTTTTGATAAAATGTCGAATAGTGGGCTTACCATATTTTTTTACCCGACTCGTTTCGAGACCCGAATTCTACCCGGACAGTCTGAAGTAAAACACTCATGACTTTTTACTTTGATGTCGATTTGATGTGAAGTTTTGTTCCTTGCAAACTAGACTCAAAGAATATCAATTTAATAGGTTGTGGGCCCTTTAACTTCCTTTATATTAGGAGAAACCATCCAGGACATTTGACCCAAAGTTCATGAAATTTATTAAAGAAACTTATGATAACTTTTGTCGACCTTTGTTTCACTGCTTTTCTTGAATTCAAAACTCTATATACGACCATTGTTCTATTACCTTATAACTCATTAGCTTAACCTAAAATTTTAGTTTAGTTCCTTGATATTACCACCCCTTTGAATTATTATTCTCCAATGTACTATATCAAGTCGTATACACCTCATAAAATAACAACACACCACATATATTATGCAAGAATAGGGGAAAATATGGGATCTCACAAGAGTGTTCCTATAGCAACACCAAGTCAGTTATGTCTTGCTGGGACTGACAAATTGGTCACCTTTTCATTCATTTTTTTTGTGAAATTTTTTGTATGTTCGATCTTTTGAAACTTGAATGATTGACTTTGGTCAAAAGTTTAGGAAGACGACCTCAGAAAGCAATTCTTTCGGTTGTGTTAGTTCAAAAACTTTGAGTTTGGTCTAGAACAACCTTTCTTGTTGTCTTGAGTCTTCCAGGCAATTTTGAGCCCCTTTGTAGATTTTGGCTAAAAATATTTTGGGTGTGAGACTCACTTTTATCGAGACGACCTCAAATAGAACTTTCAATTGCTCTGTTGAGTCTGGAATATCAAATTTGGTGGAGTATCATATCTCATTTGTGTGCATGGGGTTTCGAATGAAACCGAGGAACCCCTTCAGAGGCTCGGGCATTTTCCAAAACAAGCTGATGTGCATGAATTGGTGCAGGCATGTAATGCCCCTCATATTCACGAGCAAAGGGATATGTTTGTGACGACCAGTGGATTTGGTCTCTACATTCGTGGGGCCCCTACCATATTTTCCATGCATTGGGGGATTAACCTCTCCATTCAAGAGGCCCCTATCACATTTGGGATGCCCTGGGCATTTGACCTTCTAGTTTGTGGGGCCTCTTCTGCGTTCATGGGCTCTCCTCGCTACATTAACTGAGAAAAAGTTTGTGTGGTCCTTCAAGTTAAGACTAGACTTTCGATTAGTAAGATTCTCAAAACTTGTTTTTGGGATTGTGGCAGCTACAAAGGTATAATTGAGGTGTTTTAAAGCTTGGTGTGTTTGGGAACATCGGGGCTATGTTGTTGGGTTATCGAGAACTATTAAAAGGGACTACTTTGCCTCTTTTCATTATTTTTTAATGGTGATTTATTGAATGTGGTTGGTGTGGGCTGTTTCGAGCGCCAGATTGTGTTTCATTTTGTGACACAAGTTTGGGAAGCTAATTATGACCTTTTGATGAAGTCAACTGTAGAATTTCAAGTGTTGGTCTTACATTTCCCATTTTGACTCCAATTTTGGTCTATAATTTTTTTCCCTGTGTTTTTGGTTTCTAAACGGTTGTATTACTGTTGCGATACTATATTTGATAGCATGAAAGCATGCAAAAGACGTTCGGAAGGGAAAAACATTAGAATCATCATTTGCACCACGAATGTTCTACCTTAAGAGATGCTACGACTTATAATTCCTTAGATTGAACTTGAAGATGTAAAAAACATGTTGATTTGTCTCAAGTTGGTGTGGTTACATAGTTGAGCGTGCTAAATTACTTTGAATTTGTGCTTTAGATGATTTATTAGTATTTTCAGGTAAAAGCATGTTGGTTGTTTATGTGTGGTAGATTTACACTCATTTGCGGTCTATTTAGTTTAACATTTAGTATCCTCAAGACCTTATTATGTCCTATTCCAATGATATTTTCATGATTTGCAGCTATGAAGGCTAAAGGACAAGGTAAGGATGAATGTTTGAAGAATGACCAAAAACATGAAAAGAAGTGTAAACTACACATTGTTGATCGCCTAACAAGAAGGGCAGATCGCCCAATTGCCACGAACTCACTCAAAGTGACAGTGATCAACACTTGAATTAATTGAGGAAGGTTGGAGAACTTGAAGAGGAACGGTGACTCATCGAATGTAAAGGGCAAACTCGCTGATCATCGCCGAAGGTGACAGGACTTGGAGAAAAATTGAAGGCTTGAAAGATGAACAAAGGTGGTACTGGATGATTCGCAGAATGTGAAAGACATACTCGAACGATCTTGCCAACTGAGGTTCAAATACCTAAATCCTAAAGCAAGAGAAACGTGAGTTAAAGAGCAAACAACAATCCATGGAATGTGCTTGGCGAGCCCAACTAACATTATAAAAAATGGTCATGCAGTGAATTTTAGGCCATATTTTGGGGAACTATAACTAGCACAAATGAGAGAGAAAGAAGCATCAATTTGGAAAAGAGAATTAAGTTCTGAATCTTTTAGAGAGATTAGTCAAAACACTTTTTCTCTCGAGTTTTTAGGGAGAGAAACACTATATCTTGTGAAGAACATCTTTAGTTTTGGGGTTTCAAATTTGCTCTTAATTTGCACAATTTGAAGTTGAATTCAAAGAGGGTATTGCTTATAATTTCTTAATTTTATGTCACCATGGCTAATTTCATGCAAGGTACAATTTCTTTTCACTTTGTAATGGGTGGCTAAAACCCCAAAATCTAGGGGGTGCAATTATGGGGTTGGTGTCGATTTAATGTAGTGGATATTGTGTTATGCTCTATTTTTTTGTTGTTCATCCATGGATATGGGCTAAGTAGCAAGGGGTTAACCTACGGGTTAAGGTTACAAGCGTAATACTACGTCTGATCTTCGATTGATACTAGAAAATTATTGATGAGAGTGGGTAATTAGTTCGATACTTGCAATTTTAGTTTGATGTCTGTAATTTTCTTGAAAAAGAGATCATGGATCAGATGTATTTTCCCTATTTTTGTATCAAAAGAGAGAAGAATGTGAGGTATTAGGTTGTTAGCTATGCACATAGATGAGATCAAAAGGAGATTCTATGAACTAATGTTATGAGATCGAAACAATATTAGTGTCATTGAAGATGACCCAACCTATCATGAGTGTTCATCACTATAGAGAAACACAATTACCCCTATGTGACATCGATTTCCAATCACTGTGCCCCTAGATTACTTACTACTTATTTGAATTTCAAAAATTCTTAGTTTAATTTTGACTCTTGATATCAAAACTCTTTTCGTAAATTTAATGGAATCATCCACCTATTGTTCTAACTGATGCAAATGAATTGCTTTACATTCTTAATTTCTTGATAGAATTCCTTGCCTTATATCACTCTCTGTTAGAATCAACCCCGACTCTTAGTTGGGTATTTATATTGATAATGATCACTTACTCTTTAGATTTGTTTTAAATACTAGTTTGAGGATTATCATTTGTCTACATATGATCATCCTTACCTTGTGGTGTGCCTTGGTTGATGTTGTTAATTGTTCTGGAGCATGTTTGGCCTTAGTCTAGGCTTAGACTAGTGATTGCCATTGACTTGCATTTTTTGGAGCCGCTTGGCCTTAGTTTTTCCCCGACGCTATTTAGGATGGATTAGCTCCTTCTAGACTGATCTTACAGACATGGGTGTGATAATCTGAGTCTTCTCAAGGCGGTAACCAAGCTCTTGGAACCTATTATCCATAATTCCCTCCTTACGTTGGCTCCAATGTTACTTGGTTGTTATTTTGGAGGCCATTCATCGATTTGGGTTGGATTTTGGTTGGTCTTAGAGTGATTTATTTATGGCACTTGGTATGGGGTTCTCTCCTGGATGCTCGATTGGAAACCGATCCAAAATCTAGCCAACTCATCCTTTATTCTCGTTTAAGTCCCAAATTCACTCCAGTTGCAGTTAAAGTCCCTACCTGATCTCATTACCTTAGTTAGAGTCCTTAGTTCTTAATTCACCTTGTTTAGATTCCTTGGCTCATAATTTCCTTAGTTAGAGTCCTTGGCTTATATATCACCTTGCTTAAAGTCCTTGGCTAGCTTTTTGCTTCAGTTATAGTCCCTAGCCTATATTTTTTCTCGATTGAAATCTAGCTTATTTTGGAATCAGTTCAAGTTCGTGAAAGGACATGGAAGTTTAGGAAGTATCCTCATATTCTTCTCTTGGTTCCTAACTCTTCTTTGTACTTGTTGGGCTTATAGGGTACGATTGGGTTTTACTTAAACTTGCGCATGAGTGTACCTTTCGGCTTATGGAGGTCGAATTAGGTTAGGCTAATTGTGACTTGTTTATTTTCTATTCTTAGTACACTTGTATGCATTCCTTTTAGCTTTCCGTTCTTTGACCTTCATTGTGTTTAGATTGTTACATTTCATATTGCCTTCACTTTTCTTACTGAGACATCCTATGATGCCTACTAAGTACTTTTTGTTTTCGTACTCATACTACACCCTGCATCAGTTTCATGATGCAGGTTCGAGCACCATTATCAACACTGAGATTCGAGCCTATAGCAGTTTATGCTTCGTAGATGAGGCTGAGCACATGGCGTCCTAGACTTACCTGTCTCCATCTATATTTTGATGGATAGTATTTTGTATTATGAGACAAGCCTTGTATTTTGGGTCCACTTTCGGAGCTTGTAGTCTTTTATTTAAAAGCTCTGTTCTTGTAACTTCCAGGTTCTAGGAGGGATCATTTATTGTATATATATTTTTATGTTTGATTCCGCTTTTACTTTCATTTCTATAATTGATTTATTGTTTCTACTTTGTTTCTCCCCTTACACCCACTACTTGTTGTTCTAGGTTACAAGTTAGCTTACCTACTAGTGGGTTATAGTAGGTGTCATCATGGCTCAAGGAATTGGGTCTTGACAAGTTGGTATCAAGGACAGGTTCACCGATCTCACTTGTATGGAGCTAACACTTAGTAAAGTCCTATAGATTGGCTTGGAGACGTATGTATCCTATCATCGGGAGGCTATAGGGTGTCGTTAGAAATGTTCTCTTTTTTGTATCTCTTTCTTGCAGTGTGTGTGTCTTATTAGTTCTTTGAATCTCACTTGTTTTATTCTTTTATAGGATGGCTTGTACATCCCGCTTGGTGGCCGGGGGTGATCTACCTGAGCCCACAGATAAAGCCCTATCTACGGGAAGAGGATGCTCGCAATAGTGTGCTAGGGTTGCAATACCAGCCCCAGATAGGGAGATGAATTTAGAGCTTGTAGTGGATCCTCAAGCACCTCATATTCCGCTACAACTAGTAGGTCAAGGGCCAACCCAACAACCATGTAGACCAGCTATGGTTCTTGATCTCCAAGCAGCTATTACTTAGCTTTTATGGTTCTTGGGGATATGAAATAGGCCCTATTTACAGCTACAATTAGAACAACATCAGCACCACAGGGTAAGCCTGCCACAAACACCCTTTATGTTCAGGTACCACCTAGGGGTGCCTAGCTCGTGATTGTGGTTAGAGCTATGCTGCTAGAAGAGAAAAAGATGCTCTGAGTGTTTTTGAGACTATCACCTCTGAGGTTTTCTCCGGCTATTGGAGAGGATGCCAATGAGTTTCTCACTATTTTCCACAAGCAGATATATACTTTGGGTTTGTGGAATCGAGAGGAGCCAACTCCACCACTTACATGCTTGATGGGACAACTAAACAGTGGTGGCATTCTTATCTTGAGACTAGGCTAGTTGGGTCACCTTTGATTTAATGGTTAAAGTTTTCTGAGGCCTTTTTTCCCAAGTTTATCCCATGTAGTGTCAGAGATAGACTTTGTGATTAGTTTTCCAGGTTGGAACATGGCTTTATGGTTGTGTCTGAGTATGAGGCAAGATTTCTCCAGTTCTCCTGCCATGCTACTATGATTCAACCTACTAAGGAGAAGAGAGCTCAGTGCTTCATTAGAGGTTTAAAACTTCAACTACAGATTGAGACTTAGTCTATGGTTTTAGGGGGTTGTTTTTTTCTCGATGTACTGGTCCATGCCCTTACTATTGACCAACTTTGTGAAGAGGCTCATGGGGGCAATGACAAGAGGGATAAACATGAGGTTAGCTACAATAGGTCCCATTCTAAACCCAAGGACTACTTTGACAGGCTTCACCAGAAATATCAATAGGTTAGTCTAGCTGGCTTGTTCATGCGTCACTATAAGATTCAAATAGTGGCCGATATACTTAGGGTGATGCCGACCTATGTCAGGGGTGAGATGGGTATAATTTAGGTGTTTCAAATCGTGGAATCATTTTTGTTCAGGCTAATCCTCATCAAGTTTCTTTGATTGTGGGGAGTTGGACCATTGTTTTGAAGAGTGCCCTTTGCGTAAGACGCATGCACTAGCTCTATATTCATCTCGACCAATGCAGTAGCAATACTTCCAGCTAGAGATGGAGGATAGGGTCAAGATCGGAGTTGTTGTTATCACGGTGCATGGGGTGGTCCTGCAGAGGCATGTCTGGTGGTAGGGTTGATGCTTAATATAGAGGCATTCAGGCCCCTAAGTATGAAGCTCTGGTGAGGGTAGAGGCTGAGGCATCAGATGATGTTATTATCGATATAATTCATTTCTGTCATCAACCTACCTCGACTTTATTTGATCCAGGATCTACATTTTTATATGTATCTGTGTATTATGCTTCCCATTTGAGTATGAGTTCAGAGCCTTTGGCAGCGTCGTTGCATGTGTTAACCCAGTGGGTAAGTCTTTAATAGTGGATCAAGTGTTTCAATCTTTTTTACTTACTATCCAAGGGCACGACACTCGGGATAACATTATATTTCTTGATATATTGGAGTTTGATGTTATTTTGGGCATGGAGTAGTTATCCCCTACCATACGGTATTGGATTGCTTTTCTATGACCGTTACCTTTGCCGTGCTTTGTATTCCCTTGGTAGTGTGGTAGGGCTGTTATGGCTACACACCGGTCAGAGTTATCTCTTTTATGCAAACTTAAAGATTAGTGGCTAGCAGTTTCCTATCTTATTTGTCTTATGTACGAGATGTCAGTACAGAGGTTCCTTCAGTTGAATTGGTTCCTGTTGTCCGTGAGTTTGTAGCTATGTTTTCTAGCAACCTACCTGGCTTACCCCTAGAGAGTTATATTGATAGTCTTATTGAATATGAGTCGGACACTCGTCCTATTTATTTTCCACCTTATTTGATGTCCCAGATCTCAAGGAGCTTAGTGTTAAGCTTTAAGATCTCTTGGCTAAGGATTTATTTGGCCTAGTGCATCACCCTGGGGTGCCTCAGTCTTATTTGTGCAGAAGAAGAACAGATCCTTGCAGATGTATATTAATTATATTTAGCTAAATAAGGATATGGTGAAGAACAATTAGAACAGATCCTTGCAGATGTATATTAATTATATTTAGCTAAATAAGGATATGGTGAAGAACAATTACCCCATGTCATGTATTGATGATTTATTTGGCCAGTTTCAAGGTGTTGTAGTGTTTCCAAAGATTGATTTGAGATCCAGTTACCATCATCTAAGGATTAGGCTAGCCGATATCCTTAAGACTACATTTAGGACTCGTTATGGTCACTATGAGTTCCTTGTGATGTCTTTTGGGTTGACTAATATCCCTTTTGCCTTTGTGGACTTGATGAAATGTGTGTTCAAGCCTTATCTTGATTCATTCTTCATAGTCTTTATTAATGATACTCTGATATACTCACGGAGTCGGGGAGAGCATGAGAAACATTTGTGGATTGTGCTCCAAACTTTAAGAGATGTACGACTTTATACCAAGTTCTCAACGTGAGAGTTTTGTCTTGAGTCTATGACATTGGTGGGACACGTAGTATCCAAAGATTGTATTATAGTGGATCTGGTGAAGATTGATGTTATTTGTGTTAGGGCTAGGCCCATTTCTATTTTTGAGATTCAGAGCTTTGTCGGACTAGCAGACAACAACATATGCTTTATGGAGGGCTTCTCTACCATCGCAACACCTTTGACCTAGCTGAGTCACATTGATGTTCCATTTGAGTGTTTTGATGAGTGTAAGTTGAGCTTTTTGCTTAATTCTACTCTTGTTTTGACTCTTCTGATTAAGGGTGAGTGCTTCACGGTGTACTATGACGCATCTGGTGTTGGCTTTAGGTTCTGTATTGATGCAGTGGGGTTGGATTATAGCTTATCCTCCAAGGCAACTTAAATTGCATGAGCGCAACTACCCCACTCATGACATAGAGTTGGCGGTGATAGTTTTTGCGCTCAAGCTTTGTCACAACCTAAAGGTACCCCCTAGATGTAACAAGGCATAAAAGACCCTGAGAGGCCTCATACAAGACACTGAGCTTTCATAACATAAGATAATAGAAATGAGTGGGAATTAAAAACATTTTCAACAACATTAAGTTTTCATATAAAAAACGGAAGTCTATTATACTTTGTCTCAAAACCATCTAAATCATGATTATCTTGGGACACAACCCATACAATAATGTTTAAAACATAAAATTAAAGAACATAAGAGAAATGATGGCCAAATCCTCGAATGCTATGAGGACTCACCAATCTTCAAGCTTTGCTTCTACTAAGATCCTAGCCACCGGGATGAGAGTCGATATCATCGGACCCTACATTTGGATAAGTAATGTAGGCAAGAGTATTCGTTAGTACAAAAATGTACTATATATGATGGCTTGCATAAACATCAACATAAGCATAAGAGTTAGCCATATAAGTCATAAAACATGATTAAAACAAGTGAATATCATCTTAAAACATACTTACGATACTTCCTTGAAGTAGTCTTGTTTCATCATAAGTCAATTCTTAGTTGTTCTTACAATCCATGAAAGAGCACATCATCATGCCAATCCAAGATAAGTCATTATCCATGTAACAGAACATCATAATGCCAATCCAAGATATCCATTGAACGTATCATCTCACTAATCCAAGCTATCCATGGAAGGTATCATCTCACCAATCCAAGATATCCATGAAATAGTATGGCCTTAGCAAGTCAAACTATCCATGAAATGGTGTTGTCTTACCAAGTCAAGTTGTAACACCTCAAAAATATAGTAGTCTAAGCATGGGGTAAAGTGAGAGGTCATGAGCCAAGGAATTGAGCCTGCACAACCTTCACATGGACCCAGACGTGGTGTGAAGGGCACCACGAGTCGTGTTGTTGCCCATGGTGGCTTCCAGTAGTCAACCAAGCCATTCTCACCTCCCATGACAACCATGACGCCTCGTGGTAGGGCCCATGGGTCATGGTGAGGGGAATGAAGGCTAGATAGTAAGCTAGTCGAGGCTGCCTTAAAGTAGACTTTTCTACGAGCCACTTGATGGCTCATGAAGGTCACCATCAGTCGTGGGAGGGATTGTGGTTATGAATTAGTTTTTAAGGGTTAAGGGGTGGTTTCCAAGCCACTGGTCCAAGACCACGGAGGGCACCAGGGCTCGTGGTAGGCACCACGACTCGTAGAGCCTCACGTGGTGATGAGGCAGACTCCTGTAAGTTAGGGACTTAAGGGTCTTTTCCGGTTTTAATTAGATCAAAGCCATGTCATTTTACCCAAGCCTAGGACCCCTATATAAGTCATTATAACCCCAAAACACACCCACTCAAGTCATTAATTCCAAAACCCAAAAGAAATCCCAATGTTCTTCCTCTCAAATATTTCTCTCTCTAGAACTTGAAGAAGAAGAATGGTTCAATCTAGGATTTCAAGACAAGCCTCCATTTTCACCATTGAAGATAAGCAATTGGACTTAAGGTATGATAGTTTTCATCCATGGATTCCATAAGAAATTGGACTTAAGGTATGATAGTTTTCATCCATGGATTCCTTCCATCCATGGAGTTCCCAAATTATGTTAGGGTATTCTTAAATTACCATGGGTTCTCTTGATTATTTATTTCAATGATTGAATTATGTTTTAGTATGCATGAATTTATGATGTTTCCCATTGTAATAATATGATGTGGGTTGTTGATTATGGAAGAGGAGTTTTATGAACTAAAGCATGAAGTGATAGAATCACATGAATTTAGGATGAAATCCATATCTAATCCTTGATTTGTAGATGTGGTGATTGAAAGTGGGATTTGGACCTTGAAAGGGAAAAATATGAGTTTATGCATGATCAGATGAAGCTATGTAAAAGTTTTAAGGATGCTTTGAGAGTAAAGTATCAATTATGATGTTGTTGAAAGGATATTCTCATAAACATATGCAAACATGACTGTGAAAGGTTTTCTCACAAAATATAAGGATTCTAAGGTTGAAAGGTTTTCTCACCTAAATGAATCAAAGACAAGGAGTTATCCAAATGAAACTTAGCTTGGATTGGAAAGATGACGTTCCCTTCCATGGATAATAAGAACAAGTAAGAAATGAATATTCCGTGGAAATCATGCTTAGCACCGAGATGATATTGATATGGGAGCTCTCCCGTTAGTAGAGGCCGGGTTTCTAGAAGCAATATCTTTATCCCTTACCTATGTGCCCCCATATGATTAATGTTGATGCTTATCGTGACCAACGACATTACTTCTGATTCAAGTGTCTACGATCGTCGATAATATAGCAACCCAGCCGAGGGTTGGGATCGTCCCAAGGGAGTGGTTTTGAGAATTTATAGAAAAATAAAATTTAGTTCTAACTAGTTGTAGCTAAAGATATTAATGATTAAAAACATTGTAAATTAAAAGGGGACACAAAGGTGTCAAATATCGATTAGGGGGTTTTGCCACAAGTAAGCTAAAATTAGCGAAATCAACAAGAAAATCTAACAATGAGAAGGGGATTCTTGGGATGTGACCGGAATACGGGTTAATATAAATTATTGGGTACATGCTTTCGATACAGAATTTATAGAGTAATAGTGACTAGGCTAAGCTAAATGTCAGAATAAATTCTCTCTCAAGCAACTTACCCCGTTTCAAATGGGTTCCTTTCGGACTCCCACTTGCCGCATGAAGACAAGCCTACGCCTTACCCCACTCACTCTCTCGAGCTGAGTGTTAGGATATGGGACTAGGGCTCACCCTCTCGGGCTGAACATCATGTCGACCCACTCCTTAGGCCATCAGTCTAGCAGTCTTGGTTTCACGACCTCTCTCTCTCGCAAGCCGAAAACACATGGGTGGACTTGTATTTGCAACTACAAACCCAGTAAATTCAACCACAACTACTAGGTCAAATCACCATTAAACTACATTTAATCTATCAACAAGCAAGACCCAACAACAATATTAACCCATATTCGCTAAATCACACCCCAAGAATGGGGGGCTTTTAGCCATACATCAAGAGATAGAAATTTATACCTAAATGAGCTTGCATTCAAATGGGTATGAAGATTTAAGTCTTGTTACAGGCCAAGAATGAAGAAATCAAGAGACCCAAGTTCAAATCCTTGGAGATGAAACCCTCTTCTTCTTCATGTTTTCAAAACCCTCTCAAACTCAAAGCCAATTAAAAAGTACTTTTCTATATGAAAATTATAATAATTGTTTTTCACACTAAAAATCTAATACTAATCTATAACTCTCAACGAGTATTTATAGTTTTCAAATATCTGTGCTGCAACGGACCATTCGGCGACATTAGTCAGAATCACCAATCAACTCGGCGATTCGCCCTTTGGTGTAGTTCATCACTGTTTTGCACCATCCTTCGACATCGTCATGCTCTGGGTCATTGAGTTACATAGTACTGCTTCGCAGAACTTCTAAGCGATGCGCCGACAACTCCTTTCTTCTGCCGACTTGATCCTTTTCTTTAGGGCCCAGCACACTGGAACAAAAGGCGAAGTGAGACCCTTTGGCGACTCGCCAAATGGACTCGGCAATCCTCAGACCTTCATTTCTTCGTTCTTTTCAACCTTTTCGTTCCTTTTTGTGATGTAGTGTCCATGCTTTCCTAAAAACTTGACATACCTGAAACTTAAGGGTTTTCATCATATATTGAGATAAAATAAGCATTTGAGGACACAATTCCTATTAAAATATAGCCCTAAATGAGTCCAATTTGTGGACTTATCAACACCCCCAACTTAAACTTTTGCTTGTCCTCAAGCAAACTCAAGTTCAGCCGTTCAAAAAATATGTCTCAAACAGTGCTACACAAGACTCAATCATGTATGCACATAGTAAGACTCAATTTACTTATGCAAGGATCAATTGTGTACTCTAAGATTCAAGTTGTGACACACCATTACCAAGAATTCTCATGCTCACAATACTTGCTTCAAATGCAAGTTCAAGCTCAACTATAGTGTTGAAGTGCTCTCACACAAAGAATGATTCCATATTCACACAATGGTTTCACAGGTTAAAGCTTCAGAATTAGATGCAACGCTCACTCTCAGAAGGAAGAACACAATGCATGCTTTCACCCATAGGTTTGCCCGTATTTTCTAATCAACATTTGTTTAAGCTTTCTCATGATCACAAAGGTCTTAACAAGGCTTGTAACGGGGCTGAGTGTAAATGTATAATCATTTAGGCTCAGTGACTTTTATCCTCATGAAATGTGGTGCTCTCAACACTTCCTTTCTTTTTCCTTCATCATTTTCATTAGTGCATCATAGGTCATCCTATTATTCGCTTCCCATAGATTGTTTGGGAACCCCCATCTCTTTTGTACTTTATTCCACAACTTCCTTTTTTATTCTTTTTCTTTTTCTTTTTCTTCTCTTTTTTTTTTTTTTTTGTTTTTTTGTTTTTGTGGAGGGGTTCCATTTTTCTTAAAACCATGGGTAAGAGGAGACTTTTCTTGCACTTCTTGACTTGCCATTATCTTTTCACCACACCCCCAACTTGAGCTTTTGGCCTAAGTTGACTATTCAATTAACCACAACTCAAGATGAATTTAGGTAGTGGATCAAGAAAGGTTTAGTGTTCATCAAGTTTCTTCCAAACAAAGGTAAGGCTCAAGGGGTGTTAAAGAGAGAATCACACACTCACAAGGTAGGTCACAAAAGAGGTATATGTCAAATTGGCTCACACTCGTAGAAGTTGCCTAAGATCATATCAAAAGATAACATCACATAGTTGACTAGACCGACGGGGAAAATACTAGGATCTATCATGCATAGTTCACAGGTAAGCTCATACACTAGGCATTGACATTATAAGTTAAACAAGACTCCACACTTTCACTAGTGTGCAATGATCATCACAAGAGAATCAATTTGATACAAGACTAGTCATAACGAGATGCAAAGAGTTCACATATTGTCTATGCAACTTCATTTGGCCTCATCTTAGCCATGCATTCATGTTCGTTCGATTGTTAGCACTATTCAAGTCATCGGTACTGATTGGAACCGATACTCAAATTTTTGCAAAAGAACAGCCACATTCAAGAGCATATAACGGGTGGCGAAAATGTGTGAAAATTTCAAAATTTTTTGGAAGGATCAAAATTATTTTATAATTTAAAATAAAAGGAGCCATAAGCTCAAACATCCACAATAAGCAGATAAAACAATTTAAAAACAGTCATCCCAAATATATACACAACAACATAACTATCAACACAAAAGGTGTGGGCCTCACCCCACCACAATTAAAAGCAATTTCTCCTCAAATGCAATTAACAGAATATCCAGACTTTAAATATAAAGAAAGACAGAGAGGGAGGTAGAAATCCTATCTACACAGTCTCTCCATTTGTCTGGGCATCAGTGCCCGGGGTGTTGTCATTCCGACTCTGGTTTTTATTGTCTGTGTTTGCCTCAGTTGCTGCATCGATATTAGCTTTAGCCATCTTGTCCAAATCGTGAGCTGCTCCAAAGGCATGTATCACGTTAATGAACCCTCGAGCCCATAAAGGGACATTCGGGTCAACGGGAATCCTCCTACTGAAATTAGCTTTCTTGTTCTCGCTCCTTGCTTTGGGGTGATCTGTCGTCCCTGAATCTCTTCTGGAGTTTTGTGCCCTTATATGTCATGGTGGCATATTTCTCCCTGCAACTTTTGATTTGGCCATGTCTGTAAAGCCTTGAGATAAAGTTAGAAATGCAGGTCGATTTAGCGATCCATTGGCGAATCGCCAAAAACTTTCGGGGAACAAAATGATTCTCACCGAAAGTTTCAGCTGCCATATCATATAACATATGATAATAAGGGCAAGATGGGATGCTTGGGCGAACCGCTGAGTGGTTCAGAAAGCTCTTCACAGCTCGCCGAATGACCCAACGTGCCTACTTTTGACCCACTTTCCTGAATTCAACCCTGCGGCCCTAGAAAACACAATTAAGGCGCACAACTCAAATTAGGCTTAGACCCAGTGACAATCATGCTCAACCCACAAATTTTAAGTCAGTTTAAAAATGCAACCTTCAGGAATTAACCATTTAACTTAGTACAGGAAAAATTTGCAGATCTAACAGGCAGACAAATATTCTAATCCTACCAGAGAAACCCAACACAAATCAACAAGGTAATATCATTGCATTAAGTCCAAAATCAATAGAAAGAGCTCAGAGTTTGGGAACCAACCTTTCGTGCTGACTAAAATGTAGTTGATTCGCTAGGCAACAATGTAATCCAACTCTCAAACACAAATCAACAACTAAAATACTCTAAAAGTGTAGAGATATTGAAAATAGAGTGCAGGTGTGAGTTTGGGCAGATAAAAAGTGAGGGAAAGTGAATGAAGTTGAAACTTTTAAACCTTTGGCTTGTTAAAACTGTCCAGTTCTTGCCGACTCGGCGACATTAGTTCCAATCGCCGAACGTCTTAATGATTCGCTGAGTGAGCACTCGACTCACCGAGTTTTATAGGATCTATAGTTATCGTAAAGGTCTAAACGGTGGTTTCCATCGTTATCGTCGATGTGGTCGGCGATTCACCAATAGTCTCCAAATTTCACAGAGTTTTACAGACTCTAATGTTGACGATGTCTTGAGTCAAATGGTGGACAATGTCGTATTTTCCGACCCCTTCGGCGACTCACCAACTGGATCTATTGCTTGCCATCCTTCAGTTTTTTCAAACATTTCTTTTACTTTAACCTGTACAAACAACACACCATTATTTTATCAAAGCAACATAAAGCAATAAATATGTTTTGGGTTGCCTCCCAAACAATGCCTTACTAAATGTCGCGGCATGACACTAGTCCTCCTTCAAGTCTCACTCTTGGGGTTAGCCATAGTATCGCTTGGCAAACCCCCTTGCTGTCTCGGATTAAGGTGAGACGAGATATGACCCATTTGGGTCTCTAACGGCTTGATTGAAATAGAATGGGAGGGGACAGTCAGACTAAGGGTAAAAACATCTTCTTTCATGCCTTTCAGAATTTTGTCTGACCCTTCAACTTTGTTTAGGATACGCGAGAGCATATCCTCAGACCTACCACCCTCCAAGTCCTTTGTCTTTTGGCACTCGAGGGGAGGCACATATCTATCCTTCTCCCCGTCTTTCAAATTAGGATTTCGGTCTCTCCATTAATGATCCTTGCATCCTTCATCTCAAGCCCAGCCTTGGTTACCACCCTGCCTTGGATGGTTTGAGCGATAACCACCACCTTGGTTGGCTAGAAAGTTCACCTCCTCATTATACAATGCTTTGAAATTTGCCTTCTCAGGATTTGCATTCCCGACCCTAACAACATTGACACCACGGGCACTAACTCCCATGACATTTTTGGACAAAATATCAAGCTGTGTCATGATCTTGGCCATGTTTTGGTTTCTCTCATTATCTTTGTCCATTTGTTCCTTGGATAGTTTAAATGTGAGAGGGGAGACTTGGTCTTCACGGGTGTACCATGCCCTATTGATGGTTGTCATGCCATCTAAAAGTTGGGCTGCTACTGCATACGGTTACTGGATTAGGGCTCTAGGTGAAAGTTGATCAGCGACACCTTTATTTACCGAATCCAGGCTTCGGTAGAAGTAGTGTAGCAAGACATTATCAAGTAGACCATGAGTTGGGCATTGGTGCACCAATTTTTTAAATCCCAGCCAAGTTTCGTATAGAGGTTCTCCTTCTAGGCGTTTAAAGCTCTGGATGCTATCTCTCAGTGACATCATCTTCGAGGGTAGAAAAAATTGTACTTGAAATGCGATTACTAGTTCCTCCCAAGAAGTAATGGATTCACGTGGTAGCTCGGCTAGCCACTTGCACTCCTCTCCCATCATCGAGAAAGGGAATAGCCTCAACCTGATCGACTCTTGAGAGATGCTTTTGAACGAGAATGGTCCGCACATATCTACAAAGTTTTGAAGATGCTCATAAGGGTCCTCGTGAGCCAATCCGTTGAAAAATCCCTTTAGTTGCAAGAGTTGTAACATGGTGGTCGTTATGTGGAACACTGCATTTCCCTCAGCTGGAGTAAACGGATGGCTCCAACACCTCCCATGAGATGGGGGCCATTGATGTTGGGCTCTTAGACATCGTTGAGATTTCTGATGTCGTCTTGATGGCCTACCTGGCTACCGTTGCTACCATTAACACTCATGCTTTCTGAAATATTCACACAACAAACAAGACAAAACTAAAAATTAGGTAAGTAGACTACAACTAAGAAGAACAAAAAATTTACTAATCCAATTTTTTTCAAATAACACCACTCCCCGGCAGCGGCTCCATTTTGATGCTTATCATGACTAACGACACTACTTCCAATTCAAGTGTCTATGATCGTCGATAATATAGTAACCCAAACGAGGGTTGGGATCGTCCCAAAAGAGTGGTTTTGAGAATTTATAGAAAAATAAAATTTATTTCTAACTAGTCGTAGCTAAAAGATATTAACGATTAAAAACATTGTAAATTAAAGGGGGACACAAACGTATCAAATATCAATTAGGGGGTTTTGCCACAAGTAAGCTAAAATTAGCGAAATCAACAAGAAAATCTAACATTGAGAGGGGGATTCTTGGGATGTGACTGGAATATGGGTTAATCTAAATTATTTGGTACATGCTTTTGATAGAGAATTTATAGAGTAGCAGTGACTAGGCTAAGCTATACGTCAGAATAAATTCTCTCTCAAGCAACTTACCCCGTTTCAAATGGGTTCCTTTCGGATACCCACTTGCCGCATGAAGACCAGCCTACGCCTTACCCCACTCACTCTCTCGAGCTGAGCATTAGGATATGGGACTAGGGGTCACCCTCTCGGGCTGAACCTCATGTCGACCAACTCTTTAGGCCATTAGTCTAACAGTCTTGGTTTCACGACCTCTCTCTCTCGCAAGCCGAAAACACATGGGTGGACTTGTATTTGCAACTATAAACCCATTACATTCAACCATAACTAATATGTGAAATCACCATTAAACTACATTTAATCTATCAACAAGCAAGACCCAACAACAATATTAACCCATATTCGCTAAATCACACCCCAAGAATGAGGTTTTTAGCCACACATCAAGAGATAGAAATTTATACCTAAATGAGCTTGCATTCAAATGGGTATGAAGATTTAAGTCTTTTTACAGGCCAAGAATGAAGAAATCAAGAAACCCAAGTCCAAATCCTTGGAGATGAAACCCTCTTCTTCTTCAAGTTTTCAAAACCCTCTCAAACTCAAAGCCAATTAAAAAGTACTATTCTATATGAAAATTATAATAATTGTTTTTCACACTAAAAATCTGATACTAAGCTATAATTCTCAACGAGTATTTATAGTTTTCAAAAATCTATACTGCAGTGGACCATTCAGCGACATTAGTCAGAATCGCCGATCAACTCGGAGGTTCGCCCTTTGGTGTAGTTCATCGCCGTTTTGCATCATCCTTTGGCGTCGTCATGATCTGGGTCATTGGGCGACATAGTACTGCTTTGCAGAGCATCTCGGTGATGCACCGACTACTCCTTTCTTTCGTCGACTTGATTCTTTACTTCAGGGCCCAGCACACTGGAACAAAAGGCGAAGTGAGACCCTTCGGTGACTCGCCAAATGGACTCAGAGATCCTCAGGCCTTCATTTCTTCGTTATTTTCAGCCTTTCCATTCCTTTTTGTGATGTTGTGTCCATGCTTTCCTAAAAACTTGACATACCTGAAACTTAAGGGTTTTCATCAGATATTGAGATAAAATAAGCATTTGAGGACACAATTCCTATTAAAATATAGCCCTAAATGAGTCCAATTTGTGGACTCATCAATTGTCTAAGATATACATTAGCTAGTGGATACCTAGAAGTTCATGGTCCTTACCTTCACAAGTAGGACAACCCTTTTCGTTGTGGGAGACACTGGGGATCATGTTATAGCTCACATGGTCTCTATGTCGGTTAAGGCTCATTTCCATATTAATAATGAACTAAGGTTACTGAAGGAGTATCTCATATGTGTTCAAAGGCTTTAAAGATGAATAGCTTGCATTGACCATGTTTTACGAAGTATGTTTTCTAACCTTCTTAATTCATGTTTTAGCTTGGTTAATTGCAGGTCATGAAATGTCCCATTTTAGCATGATTTAAATGTTTTATGCATGGTTATCATTCTTGGTACATTATTTTGTTCTAACACATACACTTGCATACATTTTTCCCAAATGCAGGGTCCAATATTCAGGGTTCTGAGTTTCATGGCTAGAGGTTGGCTTGGTTGATATCCCGAGCTTTGGTGAGTCCTCATGCATTCCAGGACGGAGTTATATTATTTTTAGTGTTTGTATTACTTTTCAATTTTGGACATGATGTATGGGCTTGGACCAATTTCATTCAATTGCATTAGACGGTTAAAGAGACAATGTGTCTAGACTTCCGCATTTCTTTTATAAAATGTTTGGACTTGAAATGTTGTTTTACTACTCATGTTCTGTTTCTTATGTTATGAATGCTAAGTGGCTTGTATGGGGCCTCTCGGGGTCTCATACACCATGTTACATCTAGGGTGTATCCTTGGTTCGTGACAAATTTGGTAATCAAAGCACAAGGTTTAGAATGGTCCTAGGATGTCTCATAAGCCACGCCTAGGAGATTTTTGTTCATGGCTGTGAAGTGCGCCACAATTATGAATAAGAGGCTACAAGAGTATTAGGAAACTCCACTTCTTTCCTTACTTTTAAGTCGTGCGATTGAGTTTTTCTCTATAAGGTCTCTCTCCTAATCCTTACCCGATGCTCTATAGGATATGTCTACTCGAAGGGCTTACACTAGAAGGAATGCGGGTGATAATGTGATTTAGGAAGCTCCTCCTCAAGCTTCGGTCGATCCTTTGGCCGAGCAAGTTAGAAATGCAGAGTTCAAGGTTACTTTTAAGGTATTGGCCCGAGCCATGATGGACCAAGCCAATAGGGAGGCTATGGCCCCTGTGAACCCAAATATGGATACCGCGACGTCAAGAGTAAGGGTATCACGACCCAAAGGTACCCCCTAGATGTAACGAGGCACATAGAACCACAAAATACTCCATGTAAGCCACTTAGCATATCATAACATAAAGCATTAGAACAATAAGAGCAAAAACGCATTACAAGTAAAAAGATTCATAAAGGAAAGCAAAAGTCTAGACTTATCTCAATTAGCCATCTATTACAATACTTGAATCAAAATACGGTCACAACCCATCCATAATAATCCAAAAATAAAAATACAAGAATGAAACTACAATGATAATGTCTGTCCTCGAATCATGAGGACTCACCACAAGCAAAGAGAAATGAACAAATCCAAGCCCTAGCCACAATGAGGACCACCTTGAGATCCGGACCCTACACTTGGAAAAAATGTAGGAAAATATGGGTTAGTACAAAAATGCACTAAGTATGATAATCATGCATAAAAATCATGGAATCATGCTAAAAGAGACATTTTAGTTGAATGCATGCAATTTACTAAGTTAAAACATCATTTTTGAAGATAATGGAACAACATAAGTCATAAGCATAATCAACTCATAGATCAACATACCATAAGGGGAACATACCATAAATACCTTCAAAAGCATACTTGTGCAATGCATGAATAAGATTCACTAATCCCACCTGTACTAAGTAAAGCTTCTTGAGTAACTATAGTTCATAATTCATAGTCTTGTTCATACTATCATAGTGGATTTAACCTTAACCAACATAGACTATGTGAGCTTACATGGAATCCGACGTCTACCCCACACCGAAAAAAGGGTTGTCCTACTTGCCTAAGGTAGAACCATACTCTTAGCTTAGGTGGAACCACTAGCTAAAGTCCTATAAGGGCACATAGTTTATGGGATAAGGGGATTGCTACTAGAAAACCCAGCCTTTACTAACGTGAGGGCTTCCATCACAAGACATTGCTCCTAGAAACCTGGCCTCTACTAACGTGAGGGCTTCCATCTCATATCACTACCACTCGGTGCTAAGAATTAATACCCACAGAGTTCCCATTATGTCTTGACTGAATTTCATACTCATGGAAGAATTTCTTAACACTCAATCCAACATAACTCCTATTATAGCTCCTAGATTCAATAGGCGCGAATAGCCTTCCAACCATAGAATCATCATATTATGAGAAAATCCTTCACATCATATCATATTCATACAAAAGTGTGCACATGAGGATAACCTCCAACAACACAACAACTAGATCATAATCATATTCACTTTACTCTTAAAGTATTCTAAAAGCATATACATAAACCTCATAACAATGCATAATTCTCATAGTTTGCCCTTTCAAGGACCATAGATCACATTCAATCAACACATCTAGAATTACTACGTTAGACATGGATAATAACATGATTCCATTACTAAAATTACTATTAGCATAATCTCATAATACTCTTCTTTCTACAATTCACCCATATCACAAGGTCATAATGTGGGCATATGGGCATTTCATGGATTCTAGGGATATTTCATCATAAAACCATAATAAATAATCAATTCAATCATAATATAATGTAATTAAATCAATAGAATTGTTTTTGAAAGGAATCCATGACTTGGAGTCAAACCCTAGCTTTTGGGGAATTCCTATCTTTCAAATTTGGGGTTTTAAGGGACTCCATGGATAATAGCTATCCGTGGATGAAGGACTACCATATATTATCCATGAATTCCAATTAAATTTAGTAGAAATACTTGCTCCTTCAACCCTAGATTCACTTTCCTTCTTTGTAACACACGGAAAACTAATAGGCTAAACTAGAACCTTTTGTGAGGATTCTAGGGCATGATGTTAGGGTTAGAGCCGTATATATGGCTTTTCGTACTTAGAATGAAGGTTTTAGGGTTAAAACATCAAGGTACTATTCCCCAAGGACCAACAAAGGGTCTTTGAAGAGGTCCATAGAGACCACCCTAGAAACTGCCCAAAATAGTCCACCCACGAGGGGACCCACACCCCATGGAAGGCCTCGTGGGTAAAAGCCCCAAAAGTAAACCCTCAGACCACCACCCACAATTGACCAGCATGGATGGTGGGTGGACCCATGGCCCGTCAGCATGGTCTCGTGGGTTGGGGCAGTGAAGTCATTAAGGAGGTTAAGTGAGGGGTAATTTGGAACTTTCTGAAATTAATTAGTTATTAAGTGATGTCGTTTTATACTAAATTAGACTAAATATATAATGATTTAAGACCTCTAAATTAAGTCATCTCCCTCATAATTCCAAAATCACAAATCAAAACCAACTTTCCCCAGAATTCTCTCTCAAGAACTTCATGGAAGAAGAAGAAGGAAGTTGGAGCTAGGGGTTGAAGGAGCAAGACTTTCTACTCAATTTCTTTGGAGATTCACATCTTAGGTATGGTATTCCTCAATCCATGGATAGTTTTCATCCACGGAGTCCCTCTATACTCACTTTCAAAGATAGAAATTTCCCCAAAAAGTTAGGGTTTGACTCCAAGTCAAGGATTCCTTTCAAAAACAATTCTAATGATTTAATTAAATTATATTATTATTGAATTGATGATTATTATGGTTTTTTTTAATGAAATCTCCAAAGAATCCATGAAATCCCCCATATTCCTAATTATGATCTTGTGAATTTGGGTTTGTTGATAGAAGAATGATATTATGAGATTATTCTTGTAGTAATTGAGTTATTTGAATCATGTTATTATCCATGTCTAATGTAGTAATAATATATGGGCTGATTGAATGTGATCTATGGTCGTTGAAGGGAAAAGTATGAGAATTATGCATGATTATGAGGTTTATGTACATGATTTTAGAACACTTTGAGAGTAAAGTAAATATGATTATGATCTAGTTGATGTGTTGGTGAAGGTTATCCTCATGTGCACACTTTTGTATGCATATGGTATGATGTGAAAGATTTTCTCACAATATGATGATTCTAGGGTTGAAAGGCTTTTATTACCTAATCAAATCTAAGAATAAGAATGATCATGGATGGTGATAGTTGCTCATGCATGATCTAAAAAGTTGTCTTAATTGATATACCTTGAATCGCTAGGCTAAGGGCACCCTTTCATGAGTTACTAATGAAGTATTCTAAGGCTTTGTCTTGAATCAGTAGGCCAATGACACCCCTTTCATGAGGAGTCAATGAGCTATTCTAATGATGTACCTATAATCGGTAGGCCAAGGAACCCTTTCATGAGTAATGATGTTAATAGAGACTTAACTACTCCGTGGGAATTTAATGCTTAGCACCGAGTGGATATTGTGTGAGGTGGAAGCTCTCCCTAGTATGGCCGGGTTTCTACTATTAATTCCCTTATCCCATAACTATGTGCCCACATAGGTCTTTAGCTAGTGGATTCACCTAAGCTAAGAGGATGGTTCTACCTTAAGCAAGTAGGACAACCCCTTTTCGATGTGGGGTAGACACCATATTCCATGTTAGCTAACATGGTCTATGTTGGTTAAGGATATTCACACTATGATAACAATATGAACAAGAATATGAGATATGAGCTATGGTTACTCAAGAAACTTTACTTAGTATGGGTGAGAGTATGGGATCTCATTTTGAACATTGCACAAGTATGCTTTGAGGGTAGTTATGGTATGCCTCCTCTTATGTTATGATGGTTTATGTAGTGAGTATGCTTATGGATCCATTGTAAAGTATGTTTGATATGAGGGCTACTTTTAATGATGTATGTCTAACTTGGATTGTTGCCATAAGTTGCTTTACTTGGTATGATTGGCTAAATGTGAATGTTCCCTTGTCTTTGAGAAATAAGCTAAGAATGAGATCAAAAGATGGTAAACATGAATGAGGACCTAAAGTGACTTGCTTAGCATGGGTGTGATTACAAGGTCTTATCTATGTATTGTACAAACTTGCCTTGAGGTGGATCATGAAATGTTTCTCTTATGTTATGCTGAACAAGATTGCATTGATTATGCCTATGTCTATGATGACATCTCTTATGCTCACTAGTTATGATTATTGTCTACCATGTTATAGCCTATGCCTTATCATGATGTCGCTTATGCTTATGACTTGTGTTTCCCCACTATCTTCAAAATGATGATTTAGCTTAGCAAGGTGCATGAATTCAACAAAAATGTCTCTTTGAGCACGTTTTCAAGGATTTTATGCATGACTATCATACTTCGTGCATTTTTGTACTAACCTATATTTTTCCCCAAGTGTAGGGTCCGATTCTCAAGGTGGTCCAAATTGTGGCTAGAGCTTGGAATTGATAATTTCTCCTTGCTTGTGGTGAGTCCTCATGGTTCGAGGATGGATATTCTTATTTAGTAGTTTCATTCTTGTATTTTCACTTTCGGATTATGTTGCTTGGGCTGTGACCCTATTTTTACTCAAGTATTGTAATAAATGGCCAATTGAGACAAGTCTAGACTTCCACTTTGATTTTATGAAAAAACTTATTAAGACTTGAAATGTGTTTTACTTCGTATTGTTCTAATGCTTTATGTTATGATATGCTAAGTGGCTTATATGGTGCCCCTTCGGGGTATTATGTGCCATGTTAAGTCTAAGGGGTACCCCTGGATCGTGACAAACTTGGTATCAGAGCACAAGGTTTATAATGATTCTAGGATGATGTCTCATAAGCCACGTCTAGTAGAGTCTTATTTATAGTGTGAAGCGCGTAATGTTAATGAGTGAGAGGCTACAAGATGATTAGGAAACTACATTTCTTTCATTACTCTTAAGTCGTGCCGTAGAGTTTAACTCTATAAAGTCCCTCTCCTAATCCTTCCATTGTATCTTTAGGAAATGAATACACGAAGGATTAATGCTAGAAGAATGGAGGGTGACAACATAAACGAAGAAACTCCTCTGGCTAATCAAGCTCCTCAAGTTAATCAAGCTCTGGTTAATCCTTCGGTTATGTCGGATGTGGAGGTTAGGTCGACTTTTCAAATGTTGGCCCAAGCTATGAAGACTCAAGTTCAATCTTTGAGTACTCAATCAAGCGGTGATGGCTCAGGCCAATAGAGATGTTAGGACTCATGTGAACTCTAATGTGAAATCGACCGCTCCAAGGGTTAGGGATTTTGCTAGAATGAACCCTCCCAAAATTCATGACTCCAAAGTGGGAGAGTACCCTCAAGAATTTGTGGAAGAGGTTTATAAAATAATTGATTTTATGGGGGTGACTTCGGTAGAGAAAGTGGAGTTAGCCGCTTACCAATTGAAAAGTGTTGTACATGTTTGGTATAATTAATGGAAGAACAATATGCGGGTAGGAGCGGGTCCAATAGAGTGGGAAGTGTTCAGATCAGCGTTTCTTGATAGGTTCTTTACCCGAAAGTTGAGGGAAGTTAAGGTGGAAGAATTCATTAACCTTAGGCAAGGTAGCATGAGTGTTAAGGAGTATGCCTTGAAATTTACCAACTATCCAAGTATGCTCTATCTTTGGTGACAGATTCGAGGGATGAGATGAGTAGGTTTTTAACGGGTGTGTCCAAATTGGTAAGAAAAGAATGTCGTACGTCAATGCTCAATGATAATATGGATATCTCACGTCTTATGGTGTATGCCCAACAAATGGAGGATGAGAAACTCCTAGAGAAGAATAGCGAGGTGAAAAGAGCTAGAACCGGTGATGGGAATTTCTCTAATGCTAAGTCTGAC
>JAJONQ010042158.1:0-33180 GCA_036250385.1 Solanum microdontum | reverse complement strand
CTCGCTAACTCTATCCGGAAAGGAGAAACATCAGTGGTGGGGGATGGTCGCTCTAAGACACACAACTGAAATGCATCAAGTCACTGGTGAATGGCCTGAACCTTACGGTCCATCATCTGCTCCATCTGCTGCTCAACTTTAGTCGTGGACTCCTCAATCGCACGTTGCATCTAAGGCCGAACCTGTTGAAGTAGTTTAGCCATGTGGGCCTCTAGCTTTTGGACACGGGTTAGAGGCACAGTAGAAGACCCTGAAGAGAGGTGGGCTTTGGTGGAGCTAGGATCCTGACTGGTGGTCGGGGAGTGGGAAACCGGGGCATCCTTAGTAGTGGCTGGAGGGGCAGGCTCCTCACCCTGCATCTACTCCACATCAGCAACTAAGTCCGCTCCCAATGGTGGCACCTTAATTCGCGACTCTCTGTGAGGTACAACTACATTGGCCTCTTCCCAAAGCAGGCCAATATCTAAAGCCTTGGTCGCCTGTACCAACTTTTCACAATGCAAAACTTGTACTCCAACATCCCTGCACAACTGAAAAATGAGGCATAGGAAGGGTAAGGTGGTAGTGGCCTTGAAGGCCTTCTCATGTATCTTTGCAATCAGGATCCGGACTAAGTCCATATCCAACCTAGCAAACAAAGCTGCAATCATTACTACGAGGCCCATGTAAGCACATTATCTGCCTGCGTAGGAGACACCCGGTTATGCACAAAAATACGAGATGAATTTGGCCATAAAAGCCAGGGTGCCTTCTTGATATATACACTCGAGGTGCTGACCCACTTGGCGCGCTATCCATCTGCAGCAAGGTGACGGGCTAACCAGAGCATTAGAGTCTCCCTCTATTCAGCATTCCTCTGAAATTGCCTGCTCCTAACAATGTCCCAGTGATAATAATACTCAGCCGTGTTGACAACAATAGTGTGGCCTGGACCATAGAGGAACCTGTAAATGGTGGTCTAGGATACATCAACAGAAAACCCCCGCACTAGTGTAGATGTGAGAAGAGGCTGGGTGGCGGGCTTGGCCCATCTCTCAATGGAACCTCAGAGGGTGGCTGCATAGGAAACATAGAACTTCCTGATGATCTCTTCTATGAAGTACCCTATGCTACGGGCCATCCAATTGCACCTATGCCTCTGGAAGAGATCATAGATCTCGGATGCAGTGCGGAGGCTGCCTGTCAGAACCCAATGCTCCTTGGTGACTAATCGAGTCATATTATCTTTCTCATTCAGTATTCTAGAGTCTCGGTATAGCTGCCACTGCCCACTCACGCACCATCGGTTTGGCTCCTCAGCAACTTGAGCAGGATCAGTGTTCGGACACACTGGAATGTCATCTGCACTATCAGACTCAGAGGATGAGGCAGTGGAGCCATTAGAACTGGAGCCAGACGTAGACTCAGAACCAGACGGTGAACCGATCGGTGTATCTTTCTCATCACACATGGAGGCAGTGACCATGTCAGAAATCACCTGTCGGGTTTGATTCTGTGTAGTGCAAGGTGCAATTGGGGATGTCCTAGTAGTGGGTGGGACATATGTTGGGTCATTCTCCGCATCAGTATCCTCATCGATTAGCTGGAAGGTTGCTGCGACTGATTTCGACTTGCCCTTTGCAGTGAAGGTCGAAGCTTTCTTGGGAGCCATGGTACCTGTGGAGGCTTAATTAGTACCAAAATAAACCATTAACAAACTAGAAAAAAATATAAACTAAAGAATGAACCAAAACAAAAACTAATTTTTTTTTGTACAGTAGCATTAGTGGCCACCTACTATGGGTACCTATGGTCTGTGGGTCCCCTCCGTAGGTCAGAGGCCCCAAAAGGTTGGGTCTCTGATAAGAGCCATGGATGTGCAGAATGGTCCGTCGATGGAATGACAGACCGTAGTTCGCATCCATGGTTCAACACTTGGTGGCTTTTCATATGCGACAGACCCATAGAGCTGACCTACGGTCCTTAGGTTGACCTACGGTCCGTGGACGAGGTCCCGTGGATCAGGACTGTGTCAGGTTTCAGACATTCCTTAGTTTGTAACCATTTTTTCAACAAATAAAACCATCCACCTAAGTCTAATCATGCATGTAAAACCTCAAAAACCAGACCTAGAAAAAAATAACAGAAAATTTACCTGAACCAGTGAACCACGACAGGGTTCACGGACCATAATAGGGTCTATAGTCTGTCGACCTACCCATGGTCATGACTTGGACTTCACCACGCCCAGACATCAGACCACGGGAACCTTCATGGTCCGTGGTCTTGACGACGGGCCTTGGTGGCATCAGTGACGTCTAGGCAATAGCCCCTCTAACTAGTCCCTTAGACCCCATTCCCAAATGATGACCACGAGGACCTTCACGGGTTATGGGGTGGTCCATGAAGGTTATCTAGTAGGCCCCAGACCTCAGCCCAAGTGAGGACCACGGGGACCTTCACGGTCTGTGGTCCTCCACATGGGACGTGGAAGGGGCTTATGGATCAGACCCCAGAACCCCCAGCTCCTGGACCTCAGATCCAGACTATCTTCACAGTCTGTGGTCCCTTTCACGGTCCGTGGAAGTGGTCGTGGTCAGCCCCGTTAGCAGTTTAAGTTAGGGGTCTTTTGGTCATTTCCTATTTCGTTGGACACCTAAACTATGTCGCTTTAACCCTAAACTACGTGGTTTTGGTTAGTTTTAGCCTAGAAACATAACTAGAACTTACCTAAGTAAAATATTTCATCAACACTTAGAAACTTAGAACGCATAGAGGAGAAAGAGGCGACCAAACCCTAGTTCAAGAACGCAGTAAGATTCCAATAAGTTCCAACCCCGAAATCGAAAGATTTCCCTGTGGAATTTTTCACCAGGTATGTGGGATTTCAATAGTGGGTTCCTTTCACCCATTAGGTCCCTAGTTTTTAGTTAGATTCTTAGTTCCCTTATTGTTATCTAGACTTAGGGTTTCTTGAATGTTAGAATTGTTATGTTTTCAGCTGTTAGAACTATCCAAATCATATTATATCATTATAGTATTGTTTTGCCTAGATTCATGCATAAATTAAGAACCCTAGCTATGTAGTTCTTTTAGGTCATGAATTACACATGCTAGGTCAGAAAATTCAGATATATATAAACATACCTTAAATATCAAATGCATTATTTTTAGTATATTAATGTGCATTCTTAGTTTGCGAGTTAGTTTTGAGCTATCCATTACTAGAATATTGCAGTTATAAAATGTTAACTACTTGATCATATGGGAAGCTTAATATCGAGTGGACTAGGGTCAGTAACCCTCAAGTCCCAGAACTATGTGCCCCGTAGGTTGTAAGTCCTCTCTGTGGGAATCATTTTAGTGATCACGCCAGCATGCCTCTATAACTGTGGCAGGGTATATTGGGTCCTCTTGATAGGGCGTATACATCGAACTTCACATTTAGATCATGTTGTTTTATGTCGGTTATAAGTAGCTCCCTTACGTTTCAGTCGGATTCTATTGCATTGACCATGTTATTAGTATAGATCTTTATTTAGTCTCAACATGTTATAAACTTGGTCATTACATTCAGTTAAGTCATGTTCAATATATCCAATATCCTTATCATGTTCAGATCATGTTATTGCTTTATATTGTTTGGTTCAGCGATGTTATTGTTCAGTATTACTCTATCCTACATACTCAGTACCTTTCAAGTACTAACGCATACTCTGTGCTACATCTTCTCGTGATGTACCTTCAGGTCCTCAGCAGTCGGATCACACATAGATCGGTTCTCGATCTTTAGTTCAACAACATCAATGGTGAGTCCTCATTGTTCGAGGACTAGTGACATGACTATCATTATCACTTTTAGCTTTAGTTGCAGTTTTACTAGATCTAGTTGGGCATGTCCTATCTAGTCAGTACAAGCTTTATTTCAGACATAGTTAGTTTCAACTTTAGTCTTAGAGTTGATTTCTCATTGGTATTCAAACTCAAAGTTTTCATATATTTAGATTAGTATATGGTATTCCCCATTATTTAAGTTTATTATAATTCAGCTTCGGGTCAGTTTTATTATTCAGTTTCTCTATAGTATGCTTATGATTATGCCAGCAGGGTTAGCTTGGGAAAACTCGTGATCCTAGGTCCCATGTTGCGTCCAGGGGGTAGTCTCGGGGAGTGACAAACTTGGTATCAGAACATTAGGTTTAAGTGTCTTAGGATGTCAAAAAAGCCACACTAAGTAGAGTCCTCTATATGGGTGTGAAGTGCACCATATCTAATGAGAAGAAGGCTGCAAAGTGTTTTAGGAAAACTTCAATCTCTTTGTTACTCTTATCGTGCGTAAAGTGTGATCTAATTCCTCATTCTAACTCGACGTTTTGCATTTTCAGATCATGCCTCCTCGTAGAGCTATCCCCAGGAATGCTAACGCAGCTCCTCCAGTCCCAAATCAAGAAGTTTTGAATGCTGAATTCCGGAATGATATTCAGTTGTTGGATCAAAGTGTGACCAACCAGAACAATCAGCAGGTTCCAGTTCCAACAAATGCTAATGTTGGGTAAGTTGCAGCTACAGTTCGTGATATCATTAGGATGAATCCTCCTGAGTTCGGTCACATATTGGTGAGGATCCCCAAAACTTCATTGATGAGGTTAAGAAGATGTTTGAAGTGATGCACGTAACATGGAATGATCGAGTTGAGTTGACATCTTACTAGCTTAAGGATGTGGCTCATATCTAGAATATTCAGTGGAAAGAGAATAGGGGTACAGATGTAGCTCCTATCACTTGGTGTTGCTTTAGTGAGACCTTTCTGGATAGGTTTTTCCCAAGAGAATTTAGGGAGGCAAAAGTTCAGGAGTTTATTAATTTTGAGGTAGGGTTCTATGACGGTGCAAGAGTATGGACTCAAGTTCACCCTACTCTTGAGTCAGTTCCCGTAGTCAATGAATTCCCAGAAGTGTTTCCAGAAGATATTCCCGTAGTTCCTCCTGAAAGGAAAATCAACTTCGGAATTGATCTTTTTCCAGATACCTAGACTATCTCTATTCCTCTTTACCAAATGGCTCCAGCTGAGCTTAAGTAACTGAAATAGGAGACGAAAGACCTTCTAGATAAGGGCTTCATTAGACCTAGTATTTCCCCATGGGGTGCGCCAGTGTTGTTTGTGAAGAAGAAAGATGGTTCTCTCAGAATGTGCATTGTCTATAGGCAGTTGAACAAGGCCACAATCAAGAATAAGTATCCCATCCCTAGGGTTGATGACTTGTTTGACCAACTTCAGGGTGGTAGTCATTTCTCAAAGATAGACCTCAGATTGGGTTATCATCATCTCAAAGTCAGAGATAGTGACATTCTGAAGACAACCTTCAAAACTCGGTATGGTCATTATGAATTTTTAGTTATGTCATTTGGACTAACCAATGCTCCTGCAACTTTCATGGATTTGATGAACCGAGTGTTCAAGTAGTACTTGGACTTGTTCATTATCGTCTTTATTGATGATATCCTCATTTATTCTAGGAATGAGGAAGAACATGCGAATCATTTGAGGGTTGTTCTGCATACCCTCAAAGATCACCAATTATTTGCTAAGTTTAGCAAATGTGAGTTTTTATTGCTATACGTAGCTTTCCTTGGTCACATTGTGTCTAGCGAAGTGATCCGAATGGATTCTCACAAGATAGAAGTAGTGAAACAATGGCCCAGGCATACCTCTCCTACATTATCAGAAGTTTCTTGGGTCTAGCGGGTTATTACAGAAGGTTTGTGGAAGGGTTTTCATTTATAGGTATCCATTGACTATGCTGACATATAAAAAGGTCAGGTTTTAGTGGTCAAATGATTGTGAGAAAAGTTTTGCACAATTGAAAACTAAGTTGACTACAACTCCTGTTTTGACTCTACCAGAGGGTTTAGACGGTTATGTTATCTATTGTGATGCGTCCAGAGTCGTCCTAGGTTGTGTGTTGATGTAGCGAGGTAAGGTTATAGCCTATGCTTCTAGATAGCTTAAGGTGCATGAGAAGAATAATCCAACTCATGACCTCGAGTTTGCAGCAGTGGTGTTTAAGCTTAAGATTTGGAGACATTACTTGTATGGTGTTCACGTAGATGTGTTCACAGACCATAAGAGCCTTCAATATGTGTTTACCCAGAAAGAGTTGAATCTTCACCAGAGGAGATGAATTAAGTTCCTCAAAGATTATGATATGAGTATGCATTACCATCCTGGTAAGGCTAATGTAGTAGCAGATGTTCTTAGTAGACTATCCACGGGTAGTGTAGCACATGTTGAGGAAGAAAGAAAGGAACTAGCAAAAGATGTTCACAAACTTACTCGCTTAGGAGTTAGTCGTATGAGCATATCAGATGGTGGTATAACAGTTCAAAATAGGTTAGAATCTTCTTTTGTAGTAGAGGTTAAGGAAAAGTAAGACTGTGATCCGATATTGCTTCAACTTAAGGGTGCAGTCCACCAGTAGAGAGTTGAGGTTTTCTTCCAAGGGTGAGATGGTGTGCTTCGCTATCAGGGTCGATTATGTGTTCCTAAGGTGGGTGAGTTGAGACAACAAATTCTTGCAGAAGCTGAGAACTCCAGATATTCTATTCATTCAGGCTCCACTAAGATGTATCGTGATCTGCGGGAAGTCTTTTGGTGGAATGGCATGAAAAGAGATACAGCAGAATTTGTGGCTAAGTGCCCCAATTGTCAGCAAGTCAAGGTAGAACATCAAAAACCAGCAGGTATGACCCAAGAGATCGACTTTCCTACTTGGAAGTGGGAAGTGATGAACATGGACTTCATCATAGGTTTACCTCGTACTCGCAGACAACATGACTCCATTTGGGTGATAGTTGATAGAGTTACTAAGTCTTCATGCTTTTGGGCGATCAAGACTACATATTCGACGAAGGACTGATGTTTGCATAATCAAGACACAACTTCTGATGCAAGTGTCTACGATCGTACAATAGTATAGCAACCCAACCAAGGGTTGGGGTCGAGTCCCAAGGGAGTGGGCATGAGAATTTGTGGTTAAGGACGAAAGTGCTAAAGCTAATCGTTGCTAAAGACTTTGGCGAATGAAAACATAACAAATTAAAAAGGGTGACGCAAGTGTCAAGTATCAAATGGGGGTTTGTAAGCAAGAAACAACTAAAACAGTGAAAATAAGGAAAAAATACAAGTATGGAAACGGGATTCTTGGGATGTGATAGGAATACGGGATAGGCTAAATCAATGGGTGCATGCTTTTGATAGTGAATTCATAGAGTATTTGTGACTAGGCTAGACTTTAAGGGGAATAACCTCTCTCTCGAGCAACTTACCCCGTTTCAAATGTGTTTCTCTCGGACACCCACTTGCTGCATGAAGAACAACCTCCACCTTAACCCACTCACTCTCTCGAACTCAGTGTGTGGACATGGGACTAGGGTTCACTCTCTCGAGTTAAACCTCATGTCGACCCACTCACATTGGCCATCAATTTAGTGGTCTTAGTTTTACGACCTTTCTCTCGAGCAAGCCAAAAACACATATATGAGATTGTATTTGTAACTACAACCTCATTAGGTTCATCCACAACGACTAAACAAAATCACATTTAAACTACAAATAAACTATCAGCAAGCAAGACCCAACAACTAATCTATCCCATATTCACAAAATCACACCCCAAGACTTAGGGTTTTAGCTATGCAAGTAAAAGAGATAGAGACGTATACCAATATCAGTTTCCATCAATGGGTATGCAAGAGTAAGTCCTAAAAAAAGACAATAGTGAAGAATCCAAGAGACCCAAGTCCAATTCCTTGAATTTGAAACCCTTTGAAAACTCCAAGTTCTTCAAAACCTTCTCTAAAACTTACAGAGAATATCTCCAAAACTCTATCTCAAACTTAATAATCTCAAAACTAGATAAAATAAGGTAAAATTTTCTTCTATGAATAAAAACTGAACTAGTATTTATAATTTTCAGAAAATGTGCTCCGAAGGATCTTTTAGCAACGTTAGTGGGAATCACCGATGCATTCGGCGGTCCGCCCTTTGATCTACTTCGTCGCCTTTCATCAGTTGCCTTCAACATCTTTGTGTCCTGCATAATTGAATGATGTACCATTTCTTCGCGGAGTCGTTCGGCGCTATGCTGACCGCTCCTTTTCACCACCGATTTTCATTTCTCCTTCAGGGCTCAGCATACTGGAACAAAAGGCGAATATGCGATCTGTTGGCGATTCGCCGAATGGGTTCGGCGATTCGCAAATCTTCATTTCTTCGTTCTTTCGGCTTCTTTTTCTCCTTTTTGCTAAGTAGTGTCCACGGTTTGCCTCAAACATCAAATACCTGAAACTTAAAGGTTTTCATCAAATATCCGAATAAAACATGCATTTGAAGACACTAATTTCATCAAAATCTAGCCCTAAATGAGTCCAAATCGTGGACCCATCAACACACCTAACTTAAACTTTTGCTTGTCCTAAAGCAAACTCAAGTTCAGCCGTTCAAAAAGGGTGTCTTAAACAGTGCTACACAAGACTCGATCATGAATGCACACAACAACACTCAATTTACTTATGCAAAGATCAATTGTGCACTCAAAGATTCAAGTAGTGAGTCACCAATATCAAAGAATCTCATTCTCACAATAGTTGCTTCAAATACAAGTTAAAGCTCAACTAGAGTGTTCGAATGCCCCCACAGAAAGAATGATTCCATATTCGCACATAAGGATTTAATCATTTAAAGTTCAGGAGTTAGATGCAACGCTCACACTCACACTCACGAAGATGAACACAATGCATGCTTTATACCCATAGGTTTGCCCGTATTTTCCAATCAACATTTGTTTCGACTTTCTCAAGATCACGAAGGTCTTAACAAGGCTTGTAACGGGGCTGAGTGCAAAGGTATTGTCATTTAGGTTCAGTGTCTTTTATCCTTATGAGATGTGGTATTCACAACACTTCCTTTTCTTTTCCTTCATCATTTTTGCTAGGGCTCATAAGTCATCCCATTATTCACTTCATATGGATTGTTTGGAAACCCCATTTCTTTGGTTCTTTATTCGACAACTTTCTTTTTCATTCTCTTTCTTTTCTTTTTCTCTTTCTCTTTCTCTTTCTCTTCTCTTTTTTTTATATGGAACATTTTCCTCAACACCATAGATTAGGGGAAACTTTCCTTGCACTTCTTGACTTTCCCTTTTCGTTTCATCAGACCCCCAACTTAGGCTTATGGCCTTAGTTGGCTATTCAAATCACCACAAATCAAGAGGATTATGAGTATTGGACAAATAAGGGTCATCTTTTAGTCAAGTTTCTTCCAAAGAAAGGTAAGGCTCAAGGGCTGTTCAACAGAGGTTCACACATGCTCACAGGGTAGGCCACAAAAGAGGTATATGTAAAATTGGCTCATACTCTATAAAGTTGCCTAAGATCATATCAAGATATAGCCTTACTTAGTCGATTGGACCAACGGGGAAAATTCTAGGATTTATTCTGCATGTTTCAAAGTAAGCTCAACACACTAGGCATCGACACTAAAGTCAAACAAGACTCCACATTTCGCTAGTGTGCAATGGTCATTACAAGAGCCTCGATTCGATACTAGGCTAGTCAAAACGAGATGCAAAGATTTCACATATTGTCTATGCAACTTCATTTGGCCTCATCCTAGCCGCACATTCATGTTCGTTCGATTGAGAGTACTATTCAAGTCATTGGTATTTATCGAAACCGAGACTCATATTTTGCACAAGAACAGACACTTTCACACACAAGAGGTGGCAAAATTTTCGGACGGGTTAAAATCATTTTTCAATTAAATAAATAAATGGAGCCATAAGCTCAATCATCCACATAAATAGATAAAACACAATTTTAAAGCAGAACAACCCCAATATATACACAAAACACAACTATCAATAAAAAAGGTGTGGGCCTCACCCCATTACAAATAAAAAGTATTTGTCCTCAAATGCAAATAAAAGTATTCAGAAGTGAAAATATAATAAGACAGAGAGGGAAGTAAAGAAAGGTCATGTCTATGCAATCTCTCTCTCTGTCGGGGTCTTAGTGGCTAGTGTAGCAGTCTGTACTTGGGCATCAGTGCCCGGAGTCTCTTAAGATGGAATAGCCATGCGAGATCCACTAGGAGCTGTTGTGGACGTCTCAGTCTGCAATGTCTGGATCACCAGTTACACAACCGTCTCTATAAGATCTGGCAAGTCTCTAAATAGTCCCTCATCTCTACTCTCCTCAACATGTATTGATATCAACTCCCCATCGGTCTCTGCATCGGACTCTGCATGTGCTGTGCCATCCCACTGCACATCTCTGGTGGTAGCCGAAGGAATCTCCGAGGTCTCAAGAGCATCCTCATCATCTGCATCCCGTATCAGTGAAGTGAACTCTATAGCCTTCAAATAATCTACATACTTCCTCAAACTCGCAACCTCGGCTTTAAAAGTCATCACCTCAGAGGCCTCTCCATGTCTGCTCTCACAAGCAATGACTCTTACTGTCAAGGCATCAACAGAAGTATTAAGGGGGTAAGTGCTTCTAGTATGACACTTTCAATAATGCCTGTGATGGATCTCTCCAATCGGGTAGCTCTCACATCAGCTGAATAGGCCAACTTCCCCATCTTCAGGACCATGGCATGAGTAATCCTGGCAGGCTGGGAGGATGAGGAAGCACCTGGAGCCTGTGAGGAAGAGGAAGAAAGAGTGGGTATACCTGAGGGCTCAGAGGCCGGAGTGGACGAAGGTGCCTCTGCTGGTAATGAGTCAATATTGACCTCTAGAGAAGTGTCTGTTGGAGCTGCTCTCCTCCTGTCAACCTCCTCTCAAGTGAACTCGGCCTCAATACACCGGTTTTCCGTGGAGGATGACGGGATGACCTCTATATCATTCGCACGATCCCGAGGTACTCCGACATGCCGTCATAACTCAGTGATCACAATTTGGAATGGTAGAGAGGTAAGTCTCTGCTTGGCTCTTATGGCCAATCCTGCGAAGTCATCAATCCTAGGTCGATCCGTCTCCTGGACATGATAGAACCAAGGCAAGCCGCCTTAGGATACGCAGAATGGACTCGTTCTGGGATGGCATGATAGTGCTACTGATCAAGCAAAACCAGTAACGGGAGGTCATGTTCATGTCTCTCTTTTCAATCGGAGCTCCTGCCTCCATCTACCTCGGGGTGGTGTTAGAGATCATCGGAGCTAACCAACCCTTCAAATCATCCAGGGACAGAATAATAGGCAAACCATAGTAGGGCGGTACCAAGTGCAGTGATCGACCCAATACAACATTAATATGCTCGCTGTGACACTCCACCTCCTTGTCTCTAACCATAACCGACTTCACCGGTCAGAACTCACTAGCCTTCTTCTTATTCTTCAGGACCAACTCTCCATAGGCTAAGTACAATTCCTGGACCCATGAAGGAATGTAAGGGCCTCGGGGCCGTCTGAAATACTAGAATCTATGGTATTGGAGAGTTTCAAGCACATCAGGATGCTTGCCTTCCAGACCCTCCGTAGATAGTAACTTCTCCTCTATGATGGTCCGTAAACCATCACCTTTCAATCTGTTTAACAACTTTGGTAGAGGAACTATATGGAGTGCATGGGCAACTGGAGGTGGTGCCTGAGCTGGTACTGAGTCTGTTGTCGAAGGAGTGGCAGCTGGAGAAGTTCTGGTTGAGGTGGGCTGAGATTTATCCCGGAGTGGATCCCTTCAGTTAATGAGAGGCTATTCATCATTTGGTTCAGAGAAAGCTAGCTCAATAGCTTCTCCTTTTCTAGCTATATGTTTCTTCCTCTTGCCTTTGTCTCCCGGTTGGAGGTCATCTCCTCTCCTCTTCGAAGGATTTGATCCTCCTTCATTTATTGTAATGCCATTTGCACTTCTTTTGGGTGGTTCAGTTAGATTGGTGTGTACCATATCTGCAAAAGATCGAGAGAAATTAAGAAAACAAAATCAAACTCTAGTACAACAAATCTTGTTGCAGATAAACTCGTCGATCCAGTCGGCGAGTCGCCAAACCGCTTTGGCGAGTTAAGTCTGGCTCGCCGATAGGGTTGGCTAAATAATTAAGGCAATTCGGCAATATGAGAGTCCTTTCGGTGAATCGCTGACTACTTTCCGCGAGCAAGGGTTTGTCCACCAAAAGTTACGGTGCATAGAGGTCCCAGTGGTGCAAATAAAGAGCGATAAAGAGTACTTTCAGCGAGTCGCAGAGTGCCTTCGGCGAACTCAGGCATCTTGCCAAAAGTTACATACTCAAACCACAAACTTGACATAAAATTAAACACTAGATGAAGAAAATAGGATAACCATTAAGTGATTCGGCGAGATTGACTCAGCTTACTGAATGACCCAGTGTGCCCATTTTCACCCACATTCTTGAATTCAGCCCCGCAACCCCTGAAAATAAAATCAAAGCATGCACTTATTGAATTCAAACAAGACCCATATTCCCCATCAACCCGGGATACTCATATTTCTCTCGGATTTGCTACATTTGACCATTTGACGATATTTCCTCTTAAAAGCGGTGTCACCCGTTCTATCATTGAGCAAATTTTCAACATTTATCACAAACGCGGGCCACTCAAACTTCACCCAATCAATTTAACAACACGTAACCATGACCCAACTCATTAAAAAGCACAAAGATTATGGGCATTTGATAGCCGAACCTTACAGACAATATTTTTCAAATTTAAAATAGACAATTAAGGATTCTAATCCTACCAGAGAGGCCCATCACACATAACTAAGAGACAATTATTGCAAATGAGTAAACAATTTTCGAATGTAAACTAGGGATTCAGAGACCAACCTTTGATCCCGATTAAAACACGATTGAAAAGCTAGGTGGCAAAGTATTCCAACTCCGGGCACAAATCAACAAACTAGAATACTAATGGAAAGCAAGAATATTGAAATTGCTATCTTGGTGTGAGAATGTGAAGTTTAAAAGCGAGGGAAAGTGAAGAAGTTCAAATTCTAGGACTTTTGGCCAATATAAACCGCCCAGTTTGCGTCCATTCGGGGATGTTAATATAGTTCGCCGACCTACTTGACGACGCGCCGAATGGTTGCTTACCTCGCCGAGTTTTACAGGGCCTCTAGTTTATGTGGAGGTCCAAATGGTAGAAAATAACGGGATCACTAATCAATTCCGCGACACGCCAACTGGATCCTCAGTTTGCCAACCTGTACTTTTCAAAACATTCCTTGTTTTAACCTACAAAATTAACACACCATTATTTTAACATACTAATTTAAAGCGATAAAACCTTGGGTTGCCTCCCAAGAAGTGTCTTATTTAACGTCGTGGCACGATGCTAGCTATCAGTCAAGCTTCATTACTGGGTTATACCTAAAGCTATTAGGCTACACTCCTTTACTGCTAGGGCAGAGATGAGGCAATGTGTGGTTCAAGAGGTCTTCGATCAACTTGATTGATCTTGAGTGAGAGCCACTCATCTGATTCAGCACCTCCACGCTTTCCTTCATTTCCTATAGCATTTTATCTTGCTCCTGAAGCTTTTGGAGAATGATCAATAGTGTATCCTCGATACGTTTATTTTCATTGCTCCTAGACCTTTCTCGCTCATGAGGAGGCATGTACCTCCCTTGGCGGTTGCACTGGTTTTCCACCTCTAAGATTTTGGTGGCCAAGTCGTTCAACTTAGTTACCAGTGCATATAGCTTGAAGTCACCCTCGACTTCTTGATTTGTTGTAGCCGGGTTGTCACAGTTTCCCTCAGCCTTGCTCAGGGTGCCTGCATACAATGACAATTTAAAAGAAAACAAAACTAAAAATAAAGTTAGTAAACTATGATTATGGAGAGAAAAATTTGACTTAAACCAAAAACTTTCACGTAGCACCACTCCCCGGCAGCGGCGCCATTTTGATGTTTGCGTAATCAAGACACAACTTCTGATGCAAGTGTCTACGATAGTACAATAGTATAGTAACCCAACCAAGTGTTGGGGTTGAGTCCCAAGGGAGTGGGTGTGAGAATTAATGGTTAAGAGAAAAAGTGCTAAAGGTAATCATAGCTAAAGACTTTGGCGAATGAAAACATAACAAATTAAAAAAGGTGACGCTAGCGTCAAGTATCAAATGGGGGTTTGTAAGCAAGAAACAACTAAAACAGTGAAAATAAGGAAAATATACAAGTATGGAGACGTGATTCTTGGGATGTGATAGGAATACGAGATAGACTAAATCATTGGGTACGTGTTTTTGATAGTGAATTCATTGCGTATTTGTGACTAGGCTAGACTTTAACGGGGATAAACTCTCTCTCGAGCAACTTACCCCATTTCAAATGCGTTCCTCTCAGACACCCACTTGTTGCATGAAGAACTGCCTCTGCCTTAACCCACTCTGAGTGTGTAAACATGGGACTAGGGTTCACTCTCTCGAGCTGAACCTCATGTCGACCCACTCACACTGGCCATCAATTTAGTGATCTTAGTTTTACGACCTCTCTCTCGAGCAAGCCGAAAATACATATATGAGATTGTATTTTCAACTAAAACCTCATTAGGTTCATTCACAACGACTAAACGAAATCACATTTAAAATACAAATAAACTATCAGCAAGCAAGACCCAACAACTAATCTAACCCATATTCATAAAATCACACCCCAAGAATTGGGGTTTTAGCTATGCATGTAAAAGAAATAGAGACGTATACCAAATCTAGCCCTAAATGAGTCCAAATAATGGACTCCTCAAGGACTACGCCAATATTTACATTAATGAGATAGTTAGGTTGCATGGGGTTTCTTTGTCTATCATTTCAGATAGAGGTCCTCAGTTTACCTCTCATTTTTGGAAGTTATTTCAGAAAGGTCTTGGTACTCAGGTTAACCTTAGCACGTCATTTCATCCACAGACGGATGGTCAGGCAGAGCGTACCATTCAGACCTTAGATGGCATGTTGAGAGATTATGTGATCGATTTCAAGGGTAGTTGGGATGATCACGTTCATCTTATAGAGTTCGTCTACAATAATAGTTACCATTCCAGCATTCAGATGTCCCCTTATGAGGCATTGTATGGGCGTAGATATAGATCTCTAGTTGGTTGGTTTGAAGTAGGTGAAGCAGCCTTGATAGGACCATATTCAGTTCATGATGCTATGGAGAAAGTTCAATTCATCATGGATAGACTTAAGATAGCCTAGAGTCGCCAGAAGTTTTATTCCAATGTAAGGAGAAGGGAACTAGAGTTCCAAATTGATGATTGTGTTTTCCTGAAAGTGTAACCTATGAAAGGGGTGATGAGATTTGGCATGAAGGGGGAGCTCAGTTCTAGATGTGTATGCCCTTATAGGATCTTAAAGAGGATTGGTAAAGTGGCTTATGAGCTAGAGTTGCCAACAGAACTAGCAGCAATGCATCCGGTTTTCCACATTTCGTTGTTGAAGAAGTGTGTGGGTGATCGAGCGTCTATTGTACCTTTAGAAAGTGTGGTTGTGAAGCACACTCTCACTTATGAAGAGGTACTAGTTGAAATTCTTGATCGTCAGATTTGAAGGTTGAGAAACAAAGAAGTCCCTTAAGTCAACGTTTTGTAGAGGAGTCCGTCCGTAGATGGAGCAACTTGGGAAGCAGAAGCAACCATGAAGGCCAAGTATCCTCACCTCTTTCCTTTCGAATCCTTTCTATCTTGAGGTAATAGTTCCTCTTTAGATTTTCAGTCATTCATGCGTAAACTCAGTCTTAGCATCCTGTTCCTTTAGTTTGTACTTGCATTTTTCAGTGTATTTGCATGTTCTTGGAACTTAGTTCAGTTAGAAATCAGTTTCCAGTGTTTAGTGGTAGGGTTGATGCTCATCCCCTCCATTTTAGCTAGTTTAGTCTTCATTCGAGGACGAATGTTCCCAAGGGAGAGATATTGTAACACCTAAAAAACCAGACCTAGTAAAAAATTGCATAATTTACCTAAACCAGTGAACCACGGCAGGGTTCACGGACAGTGATAGGGTTTATGGTCCAATGACCTGCCCGTAGTCATGACTTGGACTTCACCAGGCCCAGACATCAAACCACGGGTCATGGTGGCATCCGTGACGTCTAGGCAGTTGCCCCGCTAACCAGTCCCTTAGACCCCCACACCCAAGTGAAGACGACGAGGACCTTCACAGTTCGTGGTCCTTCACATGGGTCGTGGGGTGGTCCGTGAAGGCTAAGCAGTACGCCCCCAGACCTGAGCCTCCAGACCTCAGCCCAAGTGAGGACCACGGAGACCTTCACGGTCTGTGGTCGTCTGCACGGGCCGTGGTAGGGGCTAGTGGATCAAACCCTAGAACCCCAGCTCCTGGACCTCTGACCACGACCATCTTCACGGTCTTTGTCCCTTTCACGGTCCGTGGAAGTGACGGTGGTCATCCCCGTCATCAGTTTAAGTTAGGGTTTTTTGGTCTTTTCCTATTTCGTTAGAGATCTAAACTATGTTGTTTTAACCCTAAACTACGTGGTTTTGGTTAGTTATAGCCTACAAACATAACTAGAACTTACCTAAGTCAAATCTTTCATCAAAACATAGAAACTTAAAATGCCTAGAGGAGAAAGTGGCGACCGAACTCTAGTTCAAGAACACAACAAGATTCCATCAGTTCCATCCCCGAAATCAAAATATTTCTCCGTGGAATTCTTTACCATGTATGTGGGATTTCACTAGTTGGTTCGTTTCACCCATTAGGTCCCTAGTTTTCAGTCAGATTGGTGGTTCCCTTATTATTATCTAGACTTAGGGTTTGTTGAATGTTAGAATTGTTGGGTTTTTAGCTGTTAGAATTATCCAAATCATATTATATCGTTATAGTATTGTTTTGCCCAAATTCATGCATAAATTCAGAACCCTAGATGTGTAGTTCTTTTAGTTCATGAATTACTCATGCTAGGTTAGAAAATTCTGATATATATAAACATGCCTGAGACTTCAAATCCATTATTTTCAGTATATTAATGTGCATTCTCAGTTTGCATCTCAGTTTAGTATTGATGTTCTTTGTTGCTATTAAGATCCCTGAGTGGAGTTGTTCATGTTCATAATTCCACATGAACCCTATGATTTGAGTTATAAATTTTTAAAAAGCTTTTAAAGCCAACACTTGAGTTCTCATACTGAATTTTAAGAAAGTAAAGATGAGTTTTGAGAAAAAAGTTTTCTAAAAGATGATTAGTATGACAATTGAGTATGCCATCAATGTATGAGCAGTATGGTATCTAGATATAGCATCAATGTTTATGCAGTATGACTTCCCGGGTCATCAATAATCATATTATAATATGGTTTTTGATGTATTTTTGAGAAAGAGTTTTCAATACGAGTTGAGCAAGAGTATATGGGTCTAAGTAATCCCAGAGGTGTCAATTTTTACATTGATAAAATAGAAACTAAGATTTGTAAATGAGTTATGAATTTAAAATATTTCAAAGCAACTATCTCTTTTGATAGAATATTTTGATTAATCAGCTCAAACCAGAGAAAGAGTTATGTTTTTATACATATGAGCTGAATATATTTTGGGAGTAGTATTAAGCACCGATATGGGAACGAGTTATAATAACCCAAGTCTCCATAAACCATGTAGCCAAAATGGGTAGAAAGAGTCATACTTTTTAGATGATTCCTTAATGCTTTTTCGCATAGACTAGTGGATCCACTTAGTTGTGAGTTCGTATACCTTGGCAAAGTATAGGACAGTTTTGGCAGCATGGGCGAGACTTTGTATTATCACATAGCTCATAGTGTTGGTTTTCAGTAGAGAAACTCCCACAGAATTATATTTTATTTTTATATACGAATTGAGTTTTTATTCTATTCTTCAACACATTGAGTTGCTTTCTACTATTTTAAAAGCTTTCCATATATTGAATCTTTTATTGTTCATTTATCCTGAGTTGAGTATCTTGAGTTGAGTACCTTTGAGTTGAGTATCATATCTTTGAGTTAAGTTTCTTATTCTTGAGTTGAGTGAGTTGAGAAGAGGTAAGTATGTTTCCTTACATGTTATGCTTTAGAATTACCCTGACATGCTCGTACATTCCATGTACTGAGCCATATGGTCTGCATGCAGATACAGGGATTCAAGATCATCAACAGGTGCTTCGTTGATACCACATGTTGTTCGAGTTAGCTATGGTGAGCCTCCTTGCTTTCGGAGGGTTCCACTTGTACTTTTAGTTATATCAGTTGTTAGGATGTCGTGGGTCTTGTCTCGACTTCCATCTATGTCAGTTAGAGGCTTCATAGATAGACAATAGAGTTTTAGAAGTTTGTTCATTTACCTTGTTAAATGTTTTAAAGACTTAAGTTGCCTATTTATGCCAAGTTGAATATATTATTTTTATTCAGAGTTATCTATTCAGTATTGTTCAGATTATTTTAAAGTTGAATATTTGAATTTAAATCAGTTTTAAAGCTTTTGTATGCTTGAGTTGGTCTGTCACTTGTAGTTTACCATGATGAGGATTCGCTTGGGGACCATCAATGGTTCTCGAGTGCCGGTCACGTCCACGGTGTAGACTCAAGTCGTGACAATATAAAATATAGAAGATATACTAAATTGGATGTTTTTAGTTGAAGAATTAGATTAATTTAACATTCATATTAAGGAGTGTTCTAATTTCACTAAACTTTGAGATTGTTCACACCTGAAAAACTATTTATTGTGCTTTATTAAAAAAATCACAACCCTTTAAAAAAATCACAACCCTTCCAGAAGGTCACAACTCATCATAAAAGTCATAGCTTTTTGAAAAAGTCGCAACTCTATAGAAAAGTCACAACCCTTCAGAAAAATTACAACTCATTGGAAAACTTATAAATTTTTGGAAATGCCACAACCATTCCATATTAAAAGGTGTTTTCCTTTACTATAATATAAATAAATAAATAAAATAGAATATAAAATACAGAAGATATACTAAATTTGGTGTTTTAAGATGGAGGTATACAATAATTTAACATTTGAGTTAGGTAGTTCATTCTTTTAAGGTAGTATAGTAAAAAAAGATAGATTTAGATTTGCCTAATTTTAATTTGATATTAAATTTTAAAAAATAAAGAAGACTTGTAATTAAAGGATCATATGTAGAATATATAAAAATGTCTTTTAACTTTGTGGTCTTAAAGATGCGCGTACCCCCACCCCCAAGAAAAAAAATATTCTAACTGAATAGAAATAAAAATACAACAAATAAATTGGAAACAAAGGAGTACTTATTAAATCTATTTTGGACTCTTCAAACATGTTTTTAATCAAATCATTTAAGACTTTTCACAACCCGAACACCAAGTTGTAGTTTGTGTAACGAAAAATCATTAAAACTCTTGTCAAGTTGAAGTTGCTGCAAAAATATGTTAATTATCAAGATAATCTTCTTGTTTGAAGTTGATTTATTTTACTCTCCTTGTTGAACCATTTTTTCTTGATCTATCTAATATACCCAAAAAATATATTCTAATTGCATATTTGAACAACTCTCACAATCTTCCTTGTTTAAAGAAGGAGAATAGAAAACATACAAAATTCATAGTATAGAAGTGTGAGAAAACCCCTCTATTTAAAGACAACAAAGGATAGGATAAAATGGTGCTTATTATGCCTTATCAGATAAGTCACAACCCTTCGAAAAAATCACAACTTTATAGGAAAGTCACAACCCTTCGGAAAAGTCACTACCCATCCATTTGAAAAGGTGTCACCTTTTAATATATATAGAGTAAATAAATATAAATTATAGAATATCTATTAAACTGGGTATTTTAAGTTGGGGTTGTTATAGTAATTTAACATTTAAGTTAGGGAGTTCATGCTTTTATGGTTGTATAGAAGATAGATAGATAATATATCTTTGTGAAAACATGATTGATCATGAGAAGAAGAAAAGAGCAGTCTTTCGTAATGTTAGCTTCCGAATTGAACCTTCTAAAGGTGAAGTTAATGGTTACACCATTTATAATCCACAAGCGGTTAGTACAAATCCTGCAGAAGAACCAATTTTTGTTTGTCTTAACCGTAAATACAATGTGAATGGATACGGAGCATTTGACTTGGTAAATACAATTTTTTGGATTTATGAGCACTACCAATATCGTGAATTCTCCACTTAATTATATTATTTCTTGTTTTATCTTTTCTTTTTCCTAAAAAAAAGAAATAAAAAAGGATCATAACATTTGTTTTGTTTGTGTTAAATGATAATTAAACTTTATTTCTTATTTCAAACTGGACTACAAAACTACAACTATACTATCACATTCAAACTTATTTGGATTTTATATTGTATATTTTTTTATTTGTTTAAATTTTATATATAACTACTTTTTATCCTAATTAAGGACCAGTGAATCTCTAATCAATGATATATCAAGAAAATGAGAGATAGTAATATAATTACTTTGTAATGTGTGCAATTTGTACTTTGTAAAATCATATTTATATATAGTTAGTTCTTAACAAAAATCTTTGTTGGATTGCAGTATTACTATCATAAGAGCAAACAATATCGTTCTATTTTGGAGGTAAGAAAATATGTATTCAAGGGTTTATCAAAGTTTGAAGTTGATCAAGAAACCATTGAAGTAAAAGAGATAAGCTCTTACATTATTTGCATTTTGTTGGACTACTATAGCTTGTTTGACTAAGTTTGTTGCACACATATAATATGTGTGTGTAAGAAATTACTAAGTCTTGCCTTGCATTTCTGCAAGAAGTGATTTCCATGATGGCCTCCTAACTATATGACTAACTTTTATTGTCATGTTAAGACACAATGACATTTACATTATTCTTATTATATTTTTCTTATTAATCCAAAGGTTGGGGTTATTAAAAAGCACTCCATGAAAAGAAAAGTTGAACGTTCCATCTTGAAAAGGAAGTCTGCAACAAAGAAACAGAAAAGCAACAACTATGACAAGAGGGAGGTCACAAAATTTCTCACTAAAGCAATGAACAACCTCATGAATAGGGATGTCAAACACAAAAATGAGGGAAGTTAATGTTACGCTAGCTATTAGACTACATTTTTTTTTAACAAAAAAAAAAACCACTATAGAATATATAGGAATTAGAATTGATAAATCTCATCATTAGAATAAAAACAAATATCATTATATAATCTTATTTAATAACATATTAACAACAAATTATTAAAAAATACTTGTTAGCCATTAGCTATTTGGTGACTAATTTTATAGTTGCACTATTTTTTTGGTTGTATTTTTTTATATATATTTTATGTATTCTTACAAAATTAATAATTTTAAATGAAAGCATGTTGGATTGTCAGAAGAAGATTCCTCCCCGAAAAGAACAATAAAATCTTCAATCTTGGATGGAAAGCCTAGAATAAAGGACCAAATAAGAATATTATTCACACCAAAGGACAAATACAAGTATGAATATTTTCTAAACAATCTAAATTGGTGTTGGCATCGCAAGGTTCAACTAATTGTTGGAGGTCTAGTTGGCGACGACGACACATCTAGTAATGGTGCAAACGGTAGTAGCAACGAAGGAGGGAGAGGCCGCTGAGATGATAGTGGTAGAATTTGAACATCCCAACATTGGTTTTCCATGTTTTCAGACAATAATTTAGTTTTGATAGTCAAATTTTTTTTGTGCCCTATGTGTTTGATGAATATCTTGAAAGAAGTCACTTTGAGTTTTGTTCTATCAGGATCTTAATTGTTCTATTTTTCTAGATTACAATGTGTCATGACCCAAGGTATCCCCCTAGGCGTAACATGGAACATCAGACCCCGAGAGGTCCCATACAAGTCACTTAGCATTCATACCAATTGGGTATCTCTCATCAAGCTCACAATTTAACGTCGCGATGCAACGCCGGGTACATTACCCTTTGTGTTTCAATTTTGAGGCAATGAACCGTCTCCCAACATGAGATCAATTTTGCTCCGAAGAGCATGGGAAGTGCAATAGAGCATCAAGTGTTTCACCTAATCTCTCCACTTTAAATACTTTAATCTCTTACCCAACTTCGTGTCATGCTTTAATTTTGGATCATTGAGCATGAGTGAAAGAGTCACTAGGCCACGTGAGCATTGAATTCATAATTCTTGTCCTTCAACTGAGTGACACTATCATTTTTTTCTTTTTCTTGCAACTCTAGTATCATACTACTTATTTCGCCTTCTTTGATTGTTATTGCTTTTTGTTGGTAGCAAAAACTAAAAATATCTTCTATATCCACCTTTACCTATTCAGTTGGCTCGATTTTAAACAATTCATCTCCGAAAATGAATTGGAACATCTCATACACCAAGCAAGGTGCAAGTGGTGAGATTATTCTTCTCTCTTTTCAACCATTGGATAATGACGAATTTTCACCCTCACAATTTCTCTCATCTCAGCCCTAAGAGTAGGAATTCCAAATTCAAGGTTGACCATGCCACATCACCGAGCTAGGTACCTTTTTCAAAATCTTTCCATTTCTTTAGACAGAAGGAATATGACATTTTTACCCCAATTGAGCTTTACATCCACGTCCCTAAGCTTCAATTTGACTTATTCACAATCTAGATAGAAAGAAGTGAATTAAAAATCCTAAATCAATTCAATACACCTAATTGTTCGCCTGGCAGTGACGCCATTTTTTATAATGCTCAAATCATCCTCCAAACAAATCAAAAGAGTGAGCGATTATCGTCAATAAAAATATCCAACCAAGAGTCGAGGTGAAATCCCACAAGGAACAATATAATGGTAATTAAGAATATAAAGGCTAACTAGATACTAGTTTGAATTTAGACATAAAAGGTACACAACTATCAAATAGAAAGTATTTTTAATAACTACACTTCCAATGAGGAAAAAACGATAACAGGCAAGGGATGTATGAGAATTGGAAAAATTTGGGAACCAATTAACACTCAACGATCCTTTGAAATTCAATCTAAGATCAATTACAAATAAGTAGGCTAGGTCATCTTCAATTACGCTAATTATCTTTTGATCTCAAAACATTTTATTGTGATATTTCCTTTTGGTGTCAATCACACAAATACAAAATAACCCACTACCCTAACTTAGACCTCTCTTTGAAGGAATCCTTGCACCCAACAATGACCCTAAACTTTTATCTTTTGATCTCAAATTCAAGATTTAAAGTCAAAATGCGATCATTAATCTAATTCTTCACTACATTCAATCTTTTTTTAGCATCGACTAGAGATCGAAAGCTAAGATTGAGCATTCACTCTCAACCTATAAATTCAAATATGAAAACTAGATGGAACCTATTTCTTTAAATCAAACATGGAAACAAGGAACTACAAAAGCAATAAATCATTTAATCAAACACCCAAATAGCTTTGTCTATTTCTAGAACAAAAGCCCCAATTTCATACAAATATTACACCCGCATTTCTAGTAATAAGTACAAGAAAATAAAGTAAGGTAAAAGATATTACTAAAATAGAACACAAACTTCGAATCCATAAATGAAATGCGAGGCAACTTGCCTTTAATGTCTTAACCCCAAATCAAGAACACTAAGAGATCTACTTTTTGAATGTGTTTTTTTTCTGTACAATTTTGTCTCTCTAACTATTCTTGGATCATCCATTATGCTAAAATCTAGCCTATTTTCTGAATTTTGGTTCCAAAGCTCGAGAATTTCTCATTCCGCCCCTATCTTAAAAAGGCGGGCTTCGCAAAACTAGCAGGAGGTTCGCAAAAGCGACCTCCGCCCTTTTGACCGAGTTCGCAAAAGCTCACCCCGTATCCTCACTTAAGAGGATGGTTGACTTCATTGATTGGATTTCTAAAGCGATCAGTGCTCCACAAGTGTGATACTTGGAACTTATTTTTCTGCCAGGTTTCTCTCTTTTTCAACTTCGATTCCACTTTTTATCAACATTTTCTTTTCCAACATCAAAATACCTGAAATAACACAATTCAAAGCATAATTAACCTCTTTATCTACTTTGAGTGCCACAAAATCATAAGAAAAGAACTCTAAATGAGTGCAAATCCACCACTCATCAATTATCCTATTTGTCGTTGCATCTTTTATAAGAATGTGGGGATCTGAATTTATTTTAACAGTTGTGTATATTGTTGACTTGAACATCATTAGCACTCTAAAAGATCTTTCAAAATTTGTTGATTGCTTATAAACAAAATTTGAAATGAAAGATCTTGATAAGAAAATATTTTGTCTTGACCTAATGTTTGAGAATTTGACAAATGGAATATTTGTTCATCAATCAACGTACACAAAAAAAAATTATGAAGTAATTTTACATGGATAAATCATATTCATTGAGTACCCCCAATGATTGTGAAATAGTTTGAGATACATAAAGATCCATTTCGACCTGAAACGAAAGATGATGACCTTCTTGATGATGAAACTTCATATGTTGGTACAAACAAGACACTGATGTGCCTTGCTAATAATACTCTATCAGATATTTATTTTGTAGTGACTTTATTGTCAATATTCAGCTCCTCCCCAACAAGAAAAAATTGGAATGATGTTACGTACTTATTTAGATATTTTTAGAGTATCATGGACATGCGTTTATTTTATTCCAACAAATTTATATTAGAAATGATTGGTTAAGCAAATGTATGGTATTCGTCTGCTCTGCATAAAGCTTGGTCATAAATAAGTTATTTGTCGATATGTGGAGGGACAACAATATCTTGGTATTCAATTAAATAAACGCTAGTAGTCATTACTTCAAATCATATAAAAAATAATAGTCATCCAAGAAGCAAGTCGGGAGCATGTTTGGTTGAGATCAATGAATGTAATGATCTTGAAGGTCATTTTTATAATTTTCTTGAAAAAAATACCATTTTACCAATCCTGATAGTTGTCCTGAGTCATGTTTAATCTGTTTTTGAAGTTAGATTGGAAATCAAATTATAGAGTTGAGATTTTTGTAAGTTTTTGAGATTTGGAAGCTTTTAAGTGGAAATGGTTGACTTTAGTAAACATTGGAAGTTTCGAGTCTTGAAATGGAATTTTGTCAGTTCCATCAGCTCCAAAACGTGACTTTTGGGTTATAGGACTAATCGCTCAGGTCCTCATGTATTTAGATGAGTTTTGGAAGAGTTTTGTGTTTTGAAAGTTAAAAGCATTAGATAGTTGATCAAAGTGAACATTTTATAATCGCAAGCTAATTTCGACAGTTTTGTTAGCTCCGTAACGTAGTTTATGGTCTAGATGTATTTTTTATTTGGGTGCGAAAACTTTTGATTTCATTTTGAACCATTAGATGAGATGTCAGAAATGTTAAGGCTAAAGTTTTACTTTAGTCAATGCTTGAGGTTATTTTCAAGTTTTGATGATTCCACTAGTTCCAAATGATGATATTTGGTCTAGTTTAAGGTTTGGACCAATTCCAAAAACTTTTAAATGAGTTTCGTGTCCTTATTTAGAAATTTGGAGATTCTCAAGTTAAAGTTGATTTTGGTCAATATCGGGTTAAGGTGATCTTATTTGGCTGATTTGATGATTCCATTATCCTTTCCAAGCTAGTAGCATATTCGGTTTGTGATTGGGAAGTTCCGAATGAGATTTAGGTGAGTTTTTAATCTTTTTAGGTGCTTTGGAATTTTTTCAGCAATTTGTATCAACTAAAAGTTTGTTATTAGTTTCAAAGATTGAAAAATTATTCCAAAACATTTGAAAGTTTAAGTATGAATCATAGGACTGATAAGAAAAGTTTGGAGTATTTTTTTCTAAGCCAACATTGAAGTTTTATCGAGATATATGATATAATTGTTAACCGAGAAGAATTGACATTTAACTGGAAAATGAGAACGGAATTGAGTTTCGATTGAACAAGCAACTCTATATCATTATTTAGGACATTTAGAAAAAAGAAATATTCGATTTCTCTATCGTATAAGGAAGTTACGAGTCTTTTAGTAAAAATTTAAGTTGCAGGTTTATGGTGTAAATATTGTTTTTCAGGTATTTAAAATTTCAGATTGTGTTTATTTGGTATTTTGAGCATATTGGGAGTTTTAGAGCTCAGAATAGAGTGATTCTTGTGGCATTCTTCTCAATTTAATACTGGGGTTAGTATTTGATCGTCATTTAGAAATCTTATCATGATTTGTTCATATGGTTTTATTTCCTTATCCATATATTATTGGGAGAAAAATAGGATTTTATCAATTTAGACTCGGTTTTTGATGAAAAATGTATATTTAAGATCTTTATGTTATGGTTAATTTGATTTTGGCATAAACTTATTGATTCATCAATTATTTTATCATATTAACCGCACTTGAGAATTTGGAATTTTCCGATAAAGTTAAACATTGATAAATTGAGAATTTCAATGTTGATTTTAAGTCAATTTTGTTTTATAAAACTTCATAATTTAACTTCCCTAATCATGGGTAAGATATTTCTGAAGAAATATTTTATATTTGAGCAAGGCTGTGTGTCACGACCTGAGTCTACACCCTGGACGTGGCCGACACTCGAGAACCATTGTTGGTCCCCAAGTAAACCCTCATCCTGGCTGACTACAATCGGTAGACAAACTCAACCATACAAAAGTTAAAAACTGAATAAAATTCATGAAACACAAATACAAAGCTTTAACACAAATGATTTACTCTGAATATAAATAGTATTCAACTAGCCAAAATTAGGCAACTCGAGTCTTTAAAACATTTAAGAAAATAAATGAACAGACTTTTGAAACTCTATTGTCTATCTATAAAGTCTCTAACTGACAAAGATGGAAGTCGGGAAAAAGACCCATGACATCCTAACAACTAATATAACTGAAAGTATTGAAGCTCACCATAGCTAACTCGAACTGCATATGGTATCAATAAGTGTTTGTTGATGATCCTGAGTACCTTTATCTGCATCATTTTCATGATGCAGGCCAAATAACTCAGTACATGGAATGTATGAGTATGTAAGTGGTATTCTAAAGCATAAACATAAGTTTGAACTTATGGAAAAGAAACATACTTACCTCTTCTTAACTAACTAAACTAAACTCAACCCAACTCAACGAAACATAGTTCAACTCTACTCAGAGAAAATAGGGCCCAACTCAATGATAAGATATTCAACTCAGTGAAATAAGGGTCAACTCAGTAATAGGATATTCAACTAAGAAAAATAAGGCTCAACTAATTAATTGGATATTCAACTCAGTGAAATAAGGCTCAACTCAGTAATAGGATATTCAACTAAGTAAAATGAGGCTCAACTCAATAATAGGATATTCAACTCAGAAAAATAAGGCTAAACTAAATTATAGGATATTTAACTCAGTGAAATAAGGCTCAACTTAGAATAAAACCCCAAAATCTGGTAGTCACATGTTCAAGCCTCTAAAGTGGTACAATTGAATCGAAAGAAAAACACAAGTCTCAAATGAAATTGTTTCTAGAATAGAACAAGATCATAAATAAGAGTAAGAAGGTTCGCTGAGATGACAAATATCTACCTCACAAATCTCCAAGAAACCTTGGAAAAGAATAGAATGGCAAGTACCACAAAAATTCAGGCTCGTAACCTACAAAAATTGTAGAAGCAATGGGTGAGTACCAAACCACACGGTACTCAGCAAGGAATCCTCTAAACACAAGCTAAGGGGATGGAATATGAGTACTCCTTACATCCCAACCGAACCTCCACAACTACAACCTGCATAAAACTAGCCTAACCTAGCAATTCATAATTCGTAGAGATCATAGCTCAACAACAACACTCTGACAATTACATATCCTCAACAACAAGCTCAATATTCATCAATCAAAGTTCCATAGAAAGTCACTCACAAGATCAGCAAAACACAATATCAAGTTAACTAACGATAAATATGTTCAATGCAATGAAATGCAATGTCAAATATAGTGGTGGATGTCTGACCTAATGATACACACTCGTTGTCTCTCAATCCGGGACCCATGGGGGACATATCTATCCATGCATCCATCGCGGCGTGCGATACGACCCTCGATATATAGTATCCATCGCGGTGTGCGATACATCCCTCGAGATATAGTATCCATCATTAGAATTATTCAACATGGAAAAGTCAACCCATCACCAATTCCCATTACTCCAAAACATATACCACAAGGAAATACACAATTCTATGCACTTAACAAGGGTTTAGAAATCCACTTGCCTCAACTAATCGGACAATCACTCTAGGACTTGTGCCTTCTTTTCAGCTTCCAAATCAATGCAATCTATTCACAAAATAATCGCTATAAGATTTCTAATTTAACAACACCCAAATTACTATAATCCAGTCCCTAATTCTTGATGCCAACCTATACGTTACATATCATCCTCCTAAATTTTAAGCCTAGGGTAAGTCTTAATTTCCACCAACAATACAATCCTAATAGTTTTTGTATAATATAAGACTTAATATTTAGTTTCCTATCCCAATATATATATATCAAAAAGTTAATTCATAATATGATAATAAAATAACAACTACCAACTACAGAATCTAACTGGTTACGAAAATCTTGCACAAAAGAGACCATAGGAGGCAAAATCATGAAATTCCTAAACTTATCTATTCATACTAATGATCACATTATGACATTAGAACAATCCTATCAACCTTACCGTCAATTCAATTCCCAGTGACAACCATTTTTGTCTCCTTTATATTTAAAAACAATTTCCAACAATATCATCCTCACACTAATATCACTTGACAGCATATCTATATATGATTATATATCTACAATATATCAAGATTCTTGAATAAAAATTACCTGATCCACTCAGTTTTCAAAGTTTTTCTTATTTTTTTGGCGCACGCTAAGATCAGTTTTTGAGATAAATTATTAACCGCACTAACATTCATTCATCTCTTTAATACGTGGGCCTAGTGGTAAGGGTATTAATTAAATTATTGACTTGCCCCATTAATTACTAATTATAAATAATTAATTATTGGATTACTACCCATTACTTAAATAATCGTAGTTATCGAATAGTTCAAAATTCTCAAACTAACTTCACTGACTGATCATAAATGACTCGGGGAAACTATTGAGAGGGGTGAAACAATAATTTTTTATAAAAATTTCAAAAAATGACCTTCTGGGTCCTTACATTATAAAAATTTCCAAAAATGACCTTCCGGGTCATTACAAAATGGCTTGGTACATGGAATGTACGAACATGTAAGGGGAATTCTAAAGCGTAAACATAAGTTTGAACTGATGGAAAAGAAACATACCTGCCTCGTCTCATCTCACTCAACTCAACTCAACCCAACTCAAAGAAACATAGTTCAACTCAACTCAGAGAAAATAGAGCCCAACTCAATGGTAAGATGTTCAACTCAGAGAAAATAGAGCCCAACTCAATGGTAAGATGTTCAACTCAGTGAAATAAGGCTCAACTAATTAATGGGATATTCAACTCAGTGAAATAAGGCTCAACTCAGTAATAGGATATTCAACTCAGTGAAATAAAGCTCAACTCAATAATAGGATATTCAACTCAATTAAATAAGGTTCAACTCAATAATAGGATATTCAACTTAGTAAAGTAAGGCTCAACTCAATAATGACACACTCAACTCTAGGTACTCAAAAAATGTAGATGCTCAACTCTGGATACTCAACTCAATATAAAACAACAATAAGATATGTAGTATATGGAAATCTTTTAAAACGGTAGAAAGCAACTCAATGTATTTAAGAATACAATATACTCAGTTTGTATGCAAGAATACAAAATAAAATCTTTTGTTTATGAAAATACAAAATAAACTCTACGTATATAAGAATACAAAATAATTTATGTGGGAGTTTCTCTAATCGACAACCATAACTATGAGCTAAGTGATGATACATCATTTTGCCTTACGCTACCAGAGCCGTCCTATACCTTGCCGGGAGTATAGAACCTAACTACTAAGTGGATACACTAGTCTATGCTAAAATTCACTAAGGAATCATCTAAAAAGTATGACCCTTTTCTACCCACATTGGCTATATGGTTTATGAGGGTTGTGAGTTGTCTGAACTCTCCCCCATATCGGTGCTCAATACTACTCCAAAAAATGTAACTATCTCATATGTTTAACAACATAACTCTTTCTATGATTTGAGATAATTGCTCAAAAACTAGCCCAAGGCTCTCTTGGAAATCAGTGTTTCATCTCTTGATTAAATGTAAAAACATGTACTCTTTACTGAAAACTGACTCAAAGGCTCTTTTGGAAATCGATGTTTCCTTTCTTGATTAAATGTGAAAGCATTTACTCTTTGGGAATAGATAGTCCCCATATACTCTTTTAAAGAAATGAACTTCACTCTTTACTCATTACCCAACTCAATGCTCAAGTCTTTAAAACATTTTTTAAAAATAATTTGTAAAAAACAGACTTCTTAAAATAGGGTTCAGCCGAATTATGGACGTGAATGACTGAATTCAAGGTTTTTAATAACCATAGATAAAACTCAATACTCGGAACTCACGAACTTCCATGATACTACTCATTTCAAGAATGCTCGACTCAGAGGGTTCATGAGGAATTATGAGCATGAACTACTAGACTTAAGGACTCAAATATACTTCTCATCTCAAGACTGCTCGACTTATAGGGTTCATGCGGAGTTATGTGCATGAACTACTCAACTCAAGGACTTCATGGGTAATATGTAATAGTCCCGTGATTAGGAATATAAACTCAAAAGGATTATGAACTGAATACTCAAGATTTAGAACTTGAAGATACTACTCCTCTCTATGATACTAAAATTATGGAGTTCATATGAAATTTATGGGCATGTACGACTCGACTCGAGGGTGTCCACAACAATATGGAACTCATGTGTATCAATCTTCTCATTCTCATACTCACTTCCTCAAAACTTAGCTCAAATCAATAGTTGATCTCAGAGGATTCACAATTGAACTAATAGACTTTCTTGACCTCTACTCTTAACTCTCTCTTGATTGTGAATTATGAATTCAAGAGTTATGGTCCATGATATGAAGGATCTCGTGATGACAAATTAGACTCATGAATACATTCTCCTCATTCCCGAGTCTTGAAACAAATTATTAGAAATTGTAGAACAATCCTCAAAAAGACTCAAAGGGACTTTCTCAAAAATGTTCGAAAGAACTCTCAAAACTTGACTCTCAACTCTAACTTGAATTGGATTTATGAATTCAAGGTTGGGATTTGTGATACGAAAGATCTCGTGATGTTTAGGAGTGTTTTTAGATAGTTAAACATTAGAAACAATCAAGAAATCACTGTCTAAAAGCAAGCCCGTGACGTGGAGATGCATTTTAATATTTGGTCAAAATAATTTTTGAGGCAGTGGGGTCCGTGATCTTTCCGCGACACTGAGAGGAAAAAGTTCACTATGAAGGAATCACAGACTTGGTACACTATTTTTGTCTGACTTTTTGTTTCTTCATTTTCTAACCCCAATTCGCCTAAATTCGATTCTTTTTCTCAATATCTCTTTAGATTAAAATACTCACTACATGTTCAAAATAATTTAATTAAACACAACTCTAAAATCGACACGATTTCCTCAAGAGCTCATCAATCTCATCTAAACTCAAGAACGAAAGCCAATTTCAAGAACACAATTTAGGAACATCAAACCTTCAACTTTCTAGAAAGAATTTAACGCTGAAATTAACATTATTGGTGTTTGGTTGAACGAAACTAACACTATGGAAGCTTACATACCTCTTAGGGATCAAACCCATGGCGAAAATCCGTAACAACTCTCAAGAATATAGATGAATGCCTCGATCCTTTCGTCTTTTCTCCCTTATTCTCTTCTTTTCTCTTCTTGAAGTCTCAACTAAAACCCTAAGTATATTTTAGGATTATAAAACTGAATCTAATCGGATTAGACCCTTAAAACCTTACTAAAAATGAATTAAATCCTATTTGCTAAGGAAAAGACCAAAATGCCCCTTACTATTTTTGGGTAACTTTCCTTAACTGGTTAGCCTGATTTCAAAAGGGCATATCTCACTCATCCAAACTTGAAACTTATCAAACTTAGTGGCGTTGGAAAGAAAATTCAAAGAACTTTCATTTGCTATCTCATGGCACACCTAACTCATCATGTACGGAGAGTTATGGTCGTTTGAAGTTGACCCAAAACTTAAAGGAACTTAGGAATGTCTTGAATGAACTCTCTTTAGTTCTTCTTGGAACTCAATGTGCTACATCTAGTGACCTTAACATGCAATAAAATTTTAAATTCTTTGGTAAAATCCTACTTATAACGAAGGATGGTTCGAGTCTTAGCTCAAAAAGTTTCTAGGGTGTTACACTCTTGGACTTGGTTATTGGGGGTTTTCTCATGAACTTTAATATTATGTTATGGAATTTTGGGGATGATTCCTAACTCGTGTTTCAATACAATATTGCATGTGATTTCCTAAATCTTTGGTAAACATATTTTTTTATAAAAATCATGATTATCATTAGCCTTAGAGGATGAATTTTATGTCAATTTAGAACCAGTTTTCAAAATTAGCATTTTGGGTATTATTGATCATATTTTCTTATGGGTGTTCTATATTTTATTAGTTTGTGTGGATTATGTGGCTCGACGTGAAGGGAATGTTCAGGTAAACTTGTATAGAGTTGAACAAGTAGACACACATGTCCTACTTGGCGTTATACGTGGTATCCTACATGTATTATGCCACGTACGACTCATGTGTCTACTTTTCAGCTTCTTAAAAATTTAAAAGTGTCTACTTGTACACACCAAAAGTTGGAGGGTATAGATGCATACTAAAGCCTAGTTGAATGGCATATTTATATAGGGATTAAGGAACAAATACCCCCCTAGACTATGACCAAAATTCCAGACACAGACCTTAACTATACTAAGGTCCTATTACCCCCCTGAACACAATTTTTTTTTTGTAATTTTGAACACCTTTTGGCTTATGTGGCACACCCCGTGACTCCACGCAATTGATGCACGCGAGAGATATTTTGATATCATGTAAGCCAAAAAGGTGTACAAAATTATATAAAAAAAATATGGATTCAGGGGGTAATAGGACCTTAGTTTAGTTAAGTTGTGTCTTTGGGATTTCGTCATAGTCTAGGGGGGTACTTGTACCTTATCCCATTTTTTAATTCTTTTTATTTCTTTTCTATGATGGGG
>JAJONQ010042157.1:0-18520 GCA_036250385.1 Solanum microdontum | reverse complement strand
AGAGGGAGTGAGCGAGAGAGGAGAGTGGCGAGCGAGAGTTTGAGGGAGAGAGACGCTGGCAAACAGTTTGCTACAGGACACAATTAAATCAAAGTGTGATTATACCATTTAATTTGAATTAATAGTTTGCCATTATATACAATTTTCCCTTTTAAGAATATAATAGGTTCAATGCTTATAAGTTGAACTCGTAAAACTTAAATCTTGAATCCATACGTTTCTACTTGCATTTGCTTCCCTTATTATAAAATTGATCCCATTTCTCTCTCTATGCCCCAATAATTGGTGAAATGTAAAGGTGTGGGGTGTGTAAACAAAGTCCTACATGGACCGTTCATAAAATTAATAAACTACACATAAGATGTAAGACTTGTTAGTGATGTGAGAAAAACGTGTAGACTTGACCCAAAGTAGATAATATTATAGTACTTTAGCTTCTTCTTCCTCTTTTTTTTTCCCTTGAAAGTTAGAATAATTATAAAGATCCCCAAAGATATCTTAATATACAATACACAAGGCATCACCAAATTTGCGTAAAAACCACTTAATTTCCTCACCTAGCTTCTCTTCTCTCTAGCTCTTCAACCTTAAATTCCAACTTTCACATCACTCCACACTTGTTCAAATTATATATAATTCTTGGTGACAGTTATAACCTTGTAATTTAGTTATAACGTTGTAATTAGCCTGAATATGATCTACTGCTCTTATTTCTTATTAGATCATTAATTTTTTTGAAAATCCTAGTCCAATGGGGCGCCACTCTGTTTTTGTTAAGGAAAAAACAAGAAAAGGATTGTGGTCACCAGAAGAAGATGAAAAATTGTACAATTATATCACTCGATTTGGTGTTGGATGTTGGAGTTCAGTCCCTAAGCTAGCTGGTATTATATTCTTACCATTTCATTTGGATCAATGATAAAGTTAGGTCACGAGTTTGAGTCGTGGAAGCAGTCAGTCACTAATGCTTGTATTAGGATAGACTGTCTATATTACACTCCTTAGGGTGCAACCCTTCATCGAAGCCTTCTAACGCGGGATGCTTTGTGTACTAGACTGACTCATTTGTTGGTATATAGTAATGGAATTGGAATGATGATATTTTGATTGTGTGAGAAATTCTTGTAGGTTTACAAAGATGTGGAAAGAGTTGCAGATTGAGATGGATAAATTACTTGAGGCCTGATCTTAAAAGAGGAATGTTTTCACAAGAAGAAGAGGATATGATCATTACTCTACACAAAGTTGTTGGAAACAGGTCATTAATACTTGTTTCTTATTAGATAAATGTAACTGTTACTCATATGTTATCTTCTCATTTGCATTACTGTATTTTTCTTTCCATACGTGAATTCATTATGCTTTACTTGAACCGAGGATTTATCAGATTCACCTCTCTACCTTCACAAGGTAATGGTAAGGCTGCGTACATACCACCTTCCTCATACCCTACTTGTGGGATTACACTGAGTATGTTGTTGTTGTTTGTATAAAGACCAAAGAAGAATTTTGAACAAAAAATGTGTTTTTTTCTTCTGCTTATTTAATTTCCCTTCATCTTTTGGGTTGTTTTGACAATTGTTTATTTGTTAATTTTTTGGGGCCAGATGGGCACAAATTGCAGCAAAATTACCGGGGAGAACAGATAACGAGATAAAGAATTTCTGGAATTCAAATTTGAAGAAGAAGCTAATAAAGCAAGGGATTGATCCAAATACCCACAAGCCACTAAGTGAAAACCATCAAGTAAGAAATGAGACAAATTATATAGATAAGGCCTCAAGTTTGCTCCCAAATATGTCAAACTCAGCTGAAATAGAGCAACCATTTCACTTCAATAGTAAAAGAAATTTCAACAGTGAAGCAATTACTAGACAGTTAACAGAAGTTTCAAGAAACCAACTTGTGAGTAAACAAGTCTTTGATCCTCTGTTTCTGTATGAGTTTCAAGCAAATGTGAATCCAATTGGACCTTATGTTCATTATCACAACCAAATTGAAGGGAATCAAGATTTTGGGTTTTGCTCAAATTTCCAACATGGACAGATGACAACAGAGAGTGGTATTTCTGATAGCTCAACTTCAAGAATGAGTACAAGTAACAGTTCAAATACTATGATTAGCCATTATAGTTCTGCTGGAATTCAGATGAATGAAATGTTGGAATGGGATGCTGACAACAAAATTGATTCTCTGATTCAGTATCCTTATGTTGGGATCAAGAATGAAGAAAATTTCAGTAATAATAATAATAATAATAATCCATTGAGTGGGGAAAATCTTGATGTGTTCCACCATATCTAAAATTTTGTAAATTTCATCTTCTTATATATACATAGAAATGTACAAAATTTCCATCTTCTTTGTGAAGTTTTGGCCAGAAGTGCAGTTCCTTATTACTGCATTATCACAGGAGTTTAGATTAAAAATGGATTTGTTGTTGCATTTTTGTTTAATGATTTATATGTTTATCTGGTCAAATATTACTTCATGCTATCTGTCAAACAGAACATAGTGTCCTTGACTTATTTTTTAACTAAGCTGTCATTAGACTAAATCTAAGATTAGATGACACCAAGAACAAGCTACTAGGCTGTTGCATTTTTCAAAGTTAAGTTAGTCTGACTTTGATATCTCTTAGATTCACATATAATCAAAAGTTAAAACACACCAAATTCAACAGCTATTATCAACACGCATGTAGAAAGTTGGTTGTGCATTGAATACGTAGAAATATTAGTTTTCCAAAGTAAGAATGAGCAAGGTCAATGAACAGTACATGCTTTGCTAAAACATGTCATTTACAGTAGCAATATCCATGTGGCAGCACCAATTTCTAGGACTCTATTGAAAGAAAAAAGAAATTGAAGTTTGCGTGTTGTGTGTATGCGCAGCAGACAATACGAAAGGACTACTTTATGAACCAAAAACCCTTCAAAGCTTGGCCGTCAAACCAGTAGTAGTGGGCTTTGATTCACCATTTTCTGAAGCATCACTGTCTTTGCTTTCCAAGTCACATCCCCGTGGTGGAGGTACATCTATAGCGGGAGAGCAGTTAAAGAATCCATGCGGCTGCACCAGACAGAAATAAGCATTACTTAAACTGGAGAGGTTTTAACGACAACTGGGTATATAGTGAATTGAGTAATTGCACTCAAATTGGCAAACACAATACATCCAAAGGTAAACACAATATATAACCAGAAGTTAGATGATGACAAAAATATAACATAAGCACATAACATCTGTGACTCCGGAATACCTGAAGCATAAAGCCGATATGTTCGACAGGCATAACAGGCCAGTCCTCCAATCGAGGAACGTGCGTGATTCCAAAAACATACCTGTGATAAACAATGTGGATCAGAACTTCAAGGAATAGGTAACTTCTCAAACACATATTTAACAAAGGATTATCCTAAGAACTTGAAGTTCCAGATCTGGAGAGTAACCAAAATTGAGTGTGGATGATTTGCAATACAACTGAAGCCTGCAACTCCAATGTAATAACATAATTTGAGGGTTGCCAAGAAACTAACCAGAGAACAATGTCGCTTTCTTCCAGAGAGCGATCTTCCTTAACCCAAGAAGCTAATCCCTCGCCAACACGTGGATTTTGATTAGGGAACTCTCCCCCTGGAAAATCTTCTCCAGGTGCAAATTGTGTAACCCAAAGATTGTGCTTCAAAAATGCCGCTCTTCTCAAGAACTTAGCCTCAGGACCAGCCAATGGCAAACAGTTCTGACCAGGTACCAGCTTGTACCCTGTTAGCTGACCTGTTCTGTTGGATGTTCTTGTGTTCCTAACCTACAAATCAAATTTTCACAGTCAAATTGATGGCTACAGCACTAGGGAGAGGGAATGCTTGTAATAGAATTTTTCTAATCTAGAAAAGACACAACAATTGGTCATATGACCAAGGACATTAGCTCTCTCAACAGTCAGTGGTCATGTTTAAGAATCACATTCTACTATGAGTACATAATATCTCAGCAGACTCTGCTAGGAAAGCAACATGAAATACTGTTTCTATCAATGGAAAGGGGATACAGTCAGGCAAGGCTTCTTACAATCCAATGACGAGCAGATAAAGGATCACAGTCTCGCATTGCTTGCAATTCAGACCTAAGCTGTGTTTCTTCGGCATAGAATGCATTATTGTGAACATTTTCCTTCCCAGGTTCTTCAACTTTGAGATTTACTTCAACAACCTGGAGAAATACTCAGAATAAAGAAGTTAAGAACTGGAAACTGGAGATATGAAATTACTTAACTTTCAGATGCACAAGGAAACTTTTGTTCAACAAAATACCTGATTGTGTGCTTCTCCTGGCTTACAATCAACTGCCATATTCATCCGAGCGACAAAGAAGTGCTGATGGACAGGTGCATACAATCCTGGTGATATTGTGGTGCCATATTTTCGAGATTCTCCAGGTTGCAATGCTCCCAAACTGAGAATTCCTGTGAGTTTGACTTCTGCTTCAATTTTCCCATCCTGCAGCCACAAAGTGTACGTACCATTTCAAAATGGTTAGTAGAGCTAAGCATATTTATGATCAGCAAATACATAGACATAATAGATGAGAACAGATCAAGAAAGTTCTGGGGGATGGATGAAAACTTCTGCTACTCACCATTGTCTTTGGCTAAGCCCTCCAACTCTCCCCCACACCCCACCCCCCAAAAAAGAATAAAGATATAGAAGCATAAGCAAATAGCCCAAATAACAGTGCCATTATTTGAATCTAGATCAATTAAGCAAATTGGATAACATTTGTTCGCATTAACGAAATATAGTTTCACTTAGAAAGCATAAGAGAATCATAAACACGACCACAGTTACAAGAAATTCTTATCTTACTTCTACTTGCTTTCTATTCTCTGAAATGGTCTAAATAAAATGTGAACATTTAAATGTCACCTGATTTCTTAAGAACATGTAAACAAATGAATATTTCCTGATAATGATTTTCTTATTCTTGCCTGGTAAAAGTGCCAATAGAATCCATATTCATAATTGGCCACAGTGCAAATAAATGAAACTGTCAGTCGTCTAGACCGTCTAACTTCAGCAAGGTTAGTTCTCCAATCTTGATGCTTCCAAAGCATCCCGTGATCTTCTTCATGCAAACATACACAATTTTTGATGGTTTCTACTCCTCCAGTATAATTTGTAAAGTTGGCATCAAAGTACTTTATGTATCCTAAACAATCGCAACCCTGCAGTGGTGTTTTAGTTATATTAGCATTTACAGTTAAAAATCGAATGCACAATTAAAAAATAGAATTGTCACTTACCCTCTTCAGTGAATGAGCATTCTTTCCAAGACCATCTTCTCCTGCATCAAATGCGTTTTTTCTGTAATGTGGGTCATTTGGATCTCCATAGGGGACAACCATCTCCACAAAACTCAACCTATGGGCTATGGATCTTCGGCCCCTGCTACCATCAAGATATGCCACAGAGTGTATAACCAAACCCTCTCTAGGGGTGAAACCTACTCGGAAGTTCCACTGTCATACATAAAGTGAAAGAATGGCACATTAATTATATAGACAAAGAATCCTTCATTGCATATCAGACTGGAAAAAGAATATACCTTTTGCCATTGTACGTAGTTCCCATCGACGCGAAAGCTTGGGCCCTCTGGCTGAATAATTTGTAGGGGTTTCACATCACTTCGGTCAACCCCTCCTCTTGTCTCACCAGCAGTGTAATTCCTCAGTGGATCAGCTGGAAGTAGAGGTACAAGTTTGCGGTCTTCGAACTCTATCACCTGCATGATTTGCACATCAACAAGCACATGTATTCCTTCAATTGGTCTTGCATATCCATTTTCCATTGGACAGTCGCTCTCTGCTCTGCAGAATACCAGTGGTTTGGCAAGCCTGCGGCTAGGAGCATCAGCCTCACTGTGATAACCAACACACCTGTAGGAAACATATTCAGGTAAAAATGCAATGATATTTTTAAAAACAGTTCTTAAAGGAGAAGAAATGGGAAAATTCAAGAATATTTCAACTAACCAGGGGTCAACCATCACAAGGTACATGTCATCAATGCCCCTTCTCTTCATTGCTTCAATAAACGGAGGATAATTTTTAACAACGGATTCACATTCAGCATACTCTTGTGCATCCTACATTCAGAACAAAGTTGAGATCATTTGTAAAAACTAATGTTACTGAAATCTAAAGAGATGACACATATACAACTCACTTAAGCCAAAGAACTTGAAATTTGTAAATTTTAACATGTTTTGGGTTAACTTAAAGCAGAACTTTTTATGCAAATTTTGTTCTCCTTTTGGTATATAAGTATGCTCTATGTTCCATATGACGGGAAAGAAAACACAGTTCATCATTAAGAAGAGAGAATAAGTGAATTATTATAAGAAAATAAAAATATATATAGGATGGGCAAATACACAAATAGGTAAAGGCATTATGAAAGGAAAGAAAAAATATGATTAGCTCCACTTATCTATGGATTGAATCAATTGCTCAACTTGCATGTATAGGTACACTTGATCAGCTTCTGGAATCAGAATAGAATGTTCAATTTGGCTGATATGCTTTCTCCCTGTTTCCTATAATCCTACTGACTCTTTTGTTTCATAGTGTTTAGAATCTCTAGAACGCCAGTATTAAGACCACTTAATAGTACCATAACAGCAACATATCCAGTGTACTTGATAGAAACTAAAGAAACAAAAATTACCACAAGGAAATTCAATTAAATGTTCCATTAGGATGGTGGAGGTATTCACTACATTAAAATTTTCTTAAATTAATTAGTGGATCTTGCCAACTGAACATTCTAAAAAATACCAAAAGATGACAAATGATGTCATCACAAATATGCTTGAAATTCATGCGTAATTATTAGAGCTCAGGGTGAAAGCATTTAGCTAGAAACATAAATAAGAACTTTGTATTGCTCTTACTTAGAGTTCCCACATCATTTCTTTGGTAACCTAACTGCATCTACTGTTCATATACTTCTAATCTTTTGAAGTTCTAAACATGAGTTAAGTGCTTACCATAGGTGGCTGAACATCTGGAACAACTTTTGATGAAATCACTTTTCCCCTGTGTTGTCCACCTCGAGCAGCAGCATGTGCTTCAGTTAGCTGAACAATCCATATGCTTGTCTCGTTTGTCTTCTTATTGTAAACAATAAGTCTAGCTCGCCTTGGAGGTAGTTTAGAAGGAACAAGAAGTCCTCCTTTGGTTCTGGGCAACAATGATGATTGGAAAGGTGGGTAGAAATAGGCATCTGCCAGTGCAACAAAAGTTTTATCTGGTTCCAAGAGAACCACCTCAACAAAGCGCATGCCATCCCTGACCTAAAATGTTTTTGCAAAAAGTTAAAAGACACAAGAAGAGTTAGTGGAAATTTAGAGCAAAAGATGTCCTGTTGTTCAACTAATACTTTTTTGGTTGTTCTACACAACAAATGGATGAAAAAGAGATGGTGATTAATTAAAAACCTCAGGCGTATCACCGGCAGCTCTAACGGTTGCCACAGCCACAGAGATCTCAGCAGCAGTTAAAGGGTCCAAAGGATGACAAGTCTGAGCTCTATGCATGATTTGGATCACTGCATAAACATGAAATCGTCAAGCATTCAACATCCTACCAACTACTCCAATAACAATAACAAGATCCTTCCATTAGCATTTTCTTTTTATCTCTTCATGTTCTTTTTAAAAGTTACTTCATCTATATATGCGTTTTGCAACAACAACAAGAAAAACAGTCACATCTTCACAGAACAGAGGAAGGACATCGTAGATTGACAACCAATATAAATATAGTTCAATAAATCCTCTAGACTGGAACAAAATACATCGGAATAGAGCAAAATGGATATACAAAACTGGTCTCACATAATTTGAAATTTAGGCATAGTTGATTGATTCATTTTCAATTTGAAAGGATAACACTCTACGTTATTAATCGCAGGGTAAAATACAATACATATAAATACATATGTATTTTGGACCATGCAATTGTACACTTACACTGGATAAGTTCAAAAGTAAACTTAATTATTGACTAAACAAAGGTTTAAATCAGCAATTCTATTGTAGCCTATTTAAACAAAACCTCCTTCTCCAACCCGTGAGCACAAAAATCACATGAAATTTCTAGAAAGCGATGATAAATAATTGAATATAAATGCAGCGCAAACAATTCAGTATAGCGGTTAGCGAGAAAATCATAAATCACAAACAGAAAAAGTAACTAATGCATCTGAATCGCCATTTCCATCCGTAAACCTCACGAAAAATGCAGCTCAATCAACTCAGTGAAGCGGTTATCGAGAAAATCATAAATCACAAACAGAAAAGAAGCTAATGCATCTGAATCGCCATTTCCATCCGTAAACCTCACGAAAAATGCAGCGCAATCAACTTAATGAAGCGGTTAGCGAGAAAATCATAAAACACAAACAGAGAAAGAAACTAATGCATCTGAATCGCCATTTCCATCCTAAAACCTCACGAAATTCATACATTCAAGTAGTCAAATCACATACAGATACAATACAATGCAATATACTCCGAATTCCGATCGTCAAAATTCAAATTACACACAAAACGCTCGCATTAATGATTCATTACCTTTGTTAGACGCAATTGCAGGCGTTTGTTCTTTCTGATCGTCGACGGATGGAACGACGACGGAATCAATGGCGGAGTCGGAGGCAGAGACGGCAGTATTCTCACGACGGACGACAGAAACGGAAGGCGGAGGGATGAAAGAAGCAGCAGTAGTAGTAGGAGTAGGAGTCACGTTTTGTGAGGTTTCGGCCATTGCGACTAGTACTTATACTGTGATGATCACAGTGTACTGACGGTTTAATTAATCACGCGCTTCGCCTCTCTCAAAATCAGTCGATTGATCGATCAGCAAATACTCTGTTGTGCGTTTTCTCGCCACTCTCCTTCTGCACAATAGTTTGTTAAGTATGTACTGCTATGGCACTATGCTGAGAGCTTAAAGTTTGTTACGGTTTTTTTTATTTAGATTCCCAAATTATTTAGGAGTGCAAATAATCTGGGAAAACGGTTATTTAAGGCTATCTTCTCTCCATTTTTATATTATCATTTGACTTGATATGATATTTAAAAATAAAAAATAAAAAAATGCAGAATTTACTATTTTATAGTATTATTTGACTTAGTATGATATTTTAAAAATAAATAAAGAACTTTGTAGTACCTAAAATAATTTAAATAATTATGAATTTATGATAACTCATTGATTTATCTAATATCTAAATATATAATTAATTTATGTGGTTGTAAATCATAGTGTAAAAATAAAATATTAAAATTAGTTATTTTTAGTTATAGTAAAATTACATTTTTTTTAATGAAGTAAAAAGAAAAAAATATCAAGTAAAATGAGATTGAGGAAGTAATCTGTATTATAATTATTTTGACAAGAGTGTTTCTCGAATACTGCTCACTCCTTACTTTAATTTAGAAGATTGTGAGTTTAAAATTCGAATCACGAGAGAGCAAAAAAATAAGAACTCTCAAGGAGGAATAAAAAATAAAATTATATAAGCCTATCTCATCTTAAATGAAACAGAAGTAAATATATAATGCGATATACTCGCGTGGATTCTTCCTTATTCCTGGGGTATTTCTATACACAAATTATTTTTAAAAAATTATTAAGTTTTAGATTTTTGTTTTTGGGTCAAATTTTAGTAAAAACTAAAAAGCTTTGAGAGAACTTTACTTCGTCAAATCAATTATTTTGCTAAAAATATTTAAAAATTTAGCCAATATTTTTATGTATTTTATGCGGAAAAATAATTACTCTATTGAAGTAGATAATCATTACACCTAAATAGTATATTAATAAGAATTAGTATACACATTGTGTTGGAATAGAATTCTAATTTCTCATCTCTTGTGTACCACTTTATATATATAGTATAGAAGAATCTACATAAAACAGGTGAAATTTAGAATGGTCTTTGAATATTCCTTTTATATATATATATATATATATATATATATAATATATATATAAGTAAAAGTTTTATTAGAGGTCAAAATGTTGAGTCATATTTGTGTTAGGAAATTTTTATAATGTCCTTCACTAAGCCATGTTATATTTGTATGATATATTTCATTGCTTGACAATGAGTTGGTGCCATTTTTCTAGCAACTTGTATTATTATTATTTTCAATTCTTCGACCATCACCTATGTTTATTATATACGGAAAAAAAAGGGAATGCAGTGATTATGAGGAGGAGGAAGAAAAAAAAAGATTATTAAGAATGATATTAGAAAAAATATAATCAAACACAATTTTAGCTTTAAAAAATCCAAATAAATTAGTAAAAATATATAATTTTATATAGTCAAACTATTATGTGTCTCACATGTTAAAGTCATACTTGTACGAGAAAATCTTTTACAATGTGCCTCACATGAATGTCATGTCATATTTCTTTATTTGACAAGTGAAATTAAGGAGTTGTAATCTCCATTTTAATTTCCTATTTTTCAACTACTCCATTTTCAATTACAGGTTTATAAAAAAATAAAAAATAAAATTGATCGGTATAATCAAACGCCTATTATAGGTCTCACATGTGAATTAAGAGAATTTTTTTATACATAACAATGTGCCATGCATGTCACTATTTTTTTTTTTTTGGTTTGATAAGTTGAATTAATGAGTTGATCCCATGTTATCATGAGGTAGAAAATGATTGAGTCAAATGTTAAAGGGAGGGAAAAAAAAGAGAAATATGGCAAAGTCAATATATAAATAAATATAACATAGCAAAGTCAAATGTGAGACCCATTTTTGTTACACAATTTCTATTTTAATTAGCTTTTTGGGAAGTTTTTTTTGACCTAGCACCAATTTCACCAAGTTAGGCACATTTGATGTACAATCAAATTGGTTATTTATCTTCTTTTAGAGTTGATTAAAATGTGTTAATTATAGATTGTTGTCTAAAGTTTTGACTTTGATAAAGGCCAAAAGTATCGTATATATCCCCAATTCTTTTTAGTCTCTCCATTTATATTTACGTATTCAGTATACTAAGAATAATATAATTGTCCAATTTTACTTATTTAGTTTAGTTAACTAGTATAGTTTTCGAAACTATATTGTCCAAACATATATACTTGTTAAATTGTGTGAGATTTTTTTTTTATAAAAGTGATACACGACAGTGGACAGGTAAAGGAGAGAATTGCTGGATATAATTGCCAGCTGTTTTTGTTTGCTTATTTTTAGTGTGGAATTCAATAATATTTGTATTTATCTTGGAGAAGTCAGATTATCTTGGGGGAAAATACAAATGATTAGTGAATTTGAGCCTTAAATGATTATTAAGAATTGACATTTATTTAGTTATAGTAATGGTGATCAGCTTGATTTAATTAAATTGTTGAGGTGTTTCACACCATCTAAGAAAAGAAGATTAAAACATAAATTAGGCATAATTTTTCATTTTTATCCTTATTAATTGTTGTCAAATTTATGATTAAAATAACTAAACATTAATTAATAACTAATTCCTCCAGTACTAACTAATGAAAGATAAAATTGGAAGAACATTCTAAAAGTAGTCTTGAAAATTGAACAATTAAGTTAATTTGAAAAATGAAAAATATTTCAACAATTCAATTAATTTGAAATGGAGGGAGTATATTTTTTTATGTTGCAATTTTAATTTCAATGAAATTAGTTGTCGTTTATAAATTAGAACTTAGGAGCAAATTTCATATGAATTTCAAATAATTTCGTCTTTGGAGTTTAGTTCATCAAATTTGTGATGGATATAGCATGGTTGCTAGCAATGTTCATGCCTCATTGATCCCATCTCGAATATGAATAAAGTATAATATTTGTATTGTATTATATTATATTATAATCATAAATAAATGCTAGTTTCACTTTCAAATATTAATCATTTTAATATGTTAAATATGATTATAAATATTTTTATGTTTTAGAATAGTAAGACATCAATTGATTTAAAATAATGCTTCATATCCATTTGGCTCATATTTTATAGTATAGAGTGGTTGGCTTTCGGCTTAACTACTCATATTTTAACGTGAACCCATTTATGTTTACTCCGTTTATATATTACAATTATATAATTATAATATTCTATTTGTCCTCACATGTTTAATCATGTTCGTTTTATTTTATTTATTAATAATCACTTCATATTTAAATACTTTATATCATTCTCAGTGTGTAATTAATTAATACTACCAACATTCGTAGATCGCCAATATATATAGTAATAAATATAATTAATCACCTGGTGCCAATATCCATGACACTCCAAGATTCCTTTGTCTTTGCAAATTGAGATTATTTAACAATAGTCTTGTCATTTTCTTGTTTAATATTACTCCATCCGTTCACTTTTACTTGTCACTATTTAATTTGATAAATTCATTAAAAAAACAATTATTGATACAAGTATTTTAACATACTATCCCTACTAATTAATGTTTAGTATAGTATCTTGAAAAATGATATGTAGAATATTATTTAATGTCAAGGGTAAGACATGAAGAATTTTTTTTGGTCTTTTCTTGATATGTTAAAAGAGACAAGTAAAAATAAAAAAGTGTCTGATTAATCGCTTCAATTTGGAAGTTATAAATACAACATCCAAGAGTGTGGTTTGATAATTAATAAAATATGTTGAAGATAATGAGGTCTCAAAGTTCAATTTTCAGCAAACACAAAAATACGAAAGTGGTTTTTTTTTATATTTGTCTAAGTTTATCCTCTACCAAATCGCTCTTCCTTTTTTAAGTGTAAGGACAATGGAGGATTACGTGCTTTAATCTGTCTGATTAATCTTTTGTTTAAAAATTGTCCATGCAGTATATTCTTGTATTATTCTGATTATCTTACAACCTATTAAGAATTTTAATTATAATTTATTCAACAACTATTGATTAGCACCATATCTTATTGATCCCCTTCTCTTGATTAATGAGATTAGTGTGACATCAACATGACCATTATGGGATATCTATACACGATCGAATTTCAGTTTTCTTATATATAATTGGTTAACTTTTTTGAAAAATAACAAATTTCTTAATAACGAGGAAAATGACTTTCTCATTGAAACAAAGAACAGGTGTCGTAATATTTCACTCTTTCTCATCCCACCCCCATCCCCCACTTTCATAGCCTCCATGTCCACATCTATCTCCAAACATTCATGTAAATTGAATATGCTATTTTCGAGTTGTCGTCGTATATATATATATAAAAAGACCCTAAAGGTGGCTTTAAGGCTTAAGCATATTACAACAAAGAAGAGGATGTATCGATCTTGCCTATCAAATTCATCTGAATTCAATATCTTTACTGTTATACATAAATTTATATATGAATAGTAACAAAAAATTCTAACAAATAGTAAATACAAACCTGTCTATTTTTTTAGAGAAGACATTTTCATGAAAACATATCCTTTTGTACGAAACATTAATTTAGTGTTAATTTTATCGTTTACCATTTAAATTTAGCGTTAAACCTATGTACGCATCATATAATTTGACTCATGGCTGCCAGCAAGACCCATATTTTATTTAAACAATAACCAAACAATATTAGTAATCCTACCTTCACTTTTACTTGTATATTTAAAAAATAAATGTCTATTTTATTTGTTCAGTTTGAAAAATCAAGAAACAGTTCATCGCTTGGTTCCTAAGTTACCCTTATTATCAACTATAATCCTTTCCAAATTCCAAATACATTTCCTAAGCCATTGAATCTATTATATTCAAAAAGATAATATAGTAAAACTGTCATTTTATTTATTACTCCTGATCAAGAGATGTACTGAGTCAATACTGAACAAACAAAAAATAGTCGGAGGGGGTATATAAGCTATGGATCTTTTATAGGCAAGTGCTCATTCATTTCAATCTTGTTGATAGGTGATCGCCCAATAGTCATATCATATGATTAGGACAACCACATTTACAACCTATATCACCAACTCTCCCACTATATTTTGGCTTAACATAGTAGTAATTAAGTTTGTCTAGTCTAACAGTTATGATTAAGACCTTGAATTTTCTTATTCTTTTCCTCATTTTGTTTAATTTGTGGCAAATTTTGTATTCAAGAATTGTTTTAAGCACAATTAACTCAAAAGGCTTAGACGTAATTTATTTATTCTTCCTATAAAATGTAAAAGTATCTATGTTGTCACTACATGGACGTCCATAAGCCATGAGACAGTAAAAGTGGTTGAACACAAGTCTTTCTAGTTAAGTTAGATTTTAAATTTACCTAAACGGAGTCCAAGTGACAATGTCATATTTGTACAATTCGTTACCCTCCATTCGGGTGACCAAAAAAAGAATTTCACGTGCTTGGCTCATGAAAAAGAATCGAGCCTCCACGTGACTCGTGAAGGGAATATAATTAAATAATAAAAATATTCTCTTAAATAAAATGGTCACACACCTCAACCAAAAGTTTCTCAATTGAAGAGTTATAAACTAATACAACACAATAAATAACCACTAGTAACAATATACCTTAGAGCAAAAAAAAAAACTAGTTCTCCAAAAACTAGTACAAAATAAAAACATCATAGCTTACAGTCTTGACATGATTCTTTCTATGTACTGAATTTCAAATGGTGCCATTTATTTCCATTTCACAAGATATATGGCATTTTGTCTTATGACTTAAAGAATCCATTTGGATGGGCATAACTTACGAGCATTGGGGTCGTTTGGTGGGGAACAAGTTAATTCACGATTAATTATCATGGAATTAGTTATCTTAGGATAACTTATCCCACCATATATATCAGTATATGGGATAACTTATCCCATCACTATGGTATAAATGGTAGGATAAGTTATCCCAAACATGACAACAAAACAAGACAATAAAATTTTATCCCAGGACTACTTTTTTATTCCAAAACTATTTATTTCTAATTTCGTGTTTGAGCTGTTTGCACATATAGGGTAGCTCCAAAATACTAAACAACATTTTCTACAACTCAAAACTACACCTTAGCTTGTTTAAAGGAAAATAGTTCACCAACGATGTGAGACATATAATTAATACGCGTTTCACCATATAGAAATTATATATTTTTACTTTATTTAAAAAAATTTAAAAGCCCAAATAAAAAAAAAATCAAATGAACACAAACTTAGAAAAATGGTTACCGTTTAAATCCATCGTTAAGAAAAAGGGCTTGAACTATTTTCCTTTAATCATTTACTCTTGTTTCCTTCTTCTACTGTTTTTTGTATTACGCATACATCAAGTCTGGCACAATAATTTGGCTCGGAAAAGTATTTTTGTAGGTAATTCTCCAGAGTAACGATATTCACCTAATCACCTCACCACTTTTAAAAAGTTAATTTACATAGTAAATAATATAAAAATTCGAATCAAGAAAATCATAATCAAGACAAAGAAATAATGTAACAATCGTATTTATTGATTTCAAAATATGAGCGTTAGAATTTATATTAGTGCTCTTGAGTTTGATGTTGAACTTGATCTTGGATTCAAGTGAGATAGGTGAACTAATTTTAATAATTAAGACCTTGAATTTTATTATTCTTTTCCTCATTTTGTTTAATTTGTGGAGAATTTTGTATTCAAGAATTGTTTTAAACACAATTAACTCAAAATGCTTAGACGTAATTTATTTAGGGTAAATTACATAAATCCCATAGTTTTAATATGAAATTACAATATATCCTTAATAAGTTTCTAATTACATTAATCCCTTAAAAATTAAAAAAATCGGATACAATAATTGAAGCTTGGATACATTAATATGTAGCTCGAATACATTAAATATTGTCTGGATACATTAATATGTAGCTCGGATACATTAAAAACTAGCTCGGAAACATAATATGTAGCTCGGATACGTTAAATATTGGCTCGGATACATTAAAAACTAGCTCGGATACATTAAAGAAATAAGGGATTTTGGAGTTTTTTAAAAGTTATAGGGGATAATAGAAATAAGTGAAACAAAAATGTGTGTGTATTTCGGTAATTTGCCCATTTATTTATTCTTCTTATAAAATGTAAAAATGTCTATTTTGTCACTACATGGACGTCCATAAGCCATGAGACAGTAAAAGTGGTTGAACATAAGTCTTTCTAGTTAAGTTAGATTTTAAATTTACCTAAACTGAGTCCAAGTGACAATGTCATATTTGTACCGAAGAAACATATCCATCACAATTTTAAATTTGTTACCCTCCACTGGGTTGACCAAAAATATATCGTATCGATATTAATATAGAAAGTTAATGGCTAGTTGAGTGTTATTTTATTTTATTTTTTTTGTTTCAGTTATTTATTAGAATTTGTTGTTATTTCTGCTTCTCTTTCTAATTGTTTTCAACATAATTTTCACGCTATTGTATTTATTATACATATTTGATTTTTTATATCCTTACCATACATATTTGCACACTGAAGAAAAATAAGGAATATTCAAATGTTGGCTTAAACTTAGACGACAAAAGTATTGAAAGTATAATTAAATAATAAAAATGTGCTCTCTCTAACCGCTTAAGCTTTCAAATGAGTTGATCACATACTTCAACATGGTATCAGAGCAAACTAAGGTCCTGAGAATCGAATCTCACCGTCACCCAAATTAAAAGATCGAATCTCAGCCACCCGAATTAAACATTTACTCTTGTTTCCTTCTTCTACTGTTTTCCCCATTTTGGACTATGGGCAAACAAAATCGTTATGAACTATTTTTGTCAAATTCAACATAACAAGTTGTATTACGCATGCATCAAGCCTGTCACAATAATTTGGCTCGCAAAAGTATTTTAGTACGTAATTTTCTAGAGTAACGATATTCACCTTAATCGGTATTACACCACTTTAAAAAAGTTGATTTATATCGTAGACAATAAAATTCAAGTTAAGAAATTAACAATTAATCAAGACAAGGAAATAATATAACAATCATATTTATTGATTTCAGAATTTAAGTGTTACAATCTCTATTATTTCTCTAATCGTCTTTTCAGATATAAAATCAAGGGACTCTTGAGTTTAATCTTGAATTTGTTCTTGGACTTGATCTTGCATTGAAGGGTTTTAATTTGGAGCTTGTTCTTGAATCCGGTGATTTTGGTCTTGATCGTTTTTTAACTTAAATGCTTGATTTCTTGAATTCTTGAACTTGTAGCTTGTAGAGAAATCAACGGCTTTTGATTCACGAGTTTTCTCTGAGAACAAGTTTCCCTTTGACCAATCAAATTTAAGTGACGACATAGCATATTGGGCTTTACAAAGTGACTATTATTTTGACACACGACATGAACTTATTAGCTTCTTTGTTTGACTTGGCATGCCACATCTTTTGACACGTGACACCAAATTGGACCTCTAGGATGAAATGGCATTGGGCTTAGAAGACTGGGCATAGACCAAATCAATTGATTTCTCTAATTAAGGTAAAAATCCATAAAAATGTGTAAGATATAATTATGATTGATTCTTTATTTATATCACTTAATAATAAAAATATAATTATAGAAGACAGTAAAAAGAAGAAGTTAAAAAAATTAAGAATCAAGGTAAAATCCCTAAAAATGTGTAAGAGATAATTATGATTGATTCTTTATTTATATCACTTTATAATAAAAATATAATTATAGAAGACTAATTATTTAATAAAGTGAAATTAAATTGATTTATAAATAAAAAGTGATTTATTATAACCCGCAATTGAAATGTTATAAGCAATAATATTTTAGAAGTAGATTTAAAACCCATAATATTGTCCCTTAAATATATATGGGAGGTGAATTTTCCTTAATTAAATTCATGTTTATTATACTTGAATAATTAACCCAGTTATATTAATCTATAATATTTATTTAAACTAATATATAGTGTAATATATTCTCAATCCTTTTATATATTTATATTTAATAAATTTTAGGTGATTATATCGATATTTCAGGGTATTGCATTTACAAGGAAAGAATATGCTAGATATATACCAGATGATACTATTTTGAAAATCATATCCATAATTAATACTTATTCTGTTGCGATTCAAGTGTTTGATTTTTTATTTTTTTTAAGATTAGTTTTAAAAAGATTATTTCTTTTTTATATGTAGTAAGTTTTTCAATTCAAACTTATATATGACAAGTTGACAGACACAAAATTTTAAAGATTACAAAATATTTTTTAATTTAATATTATAAGATTTGATTTGATTTTTTTTATTTTTAAAATTTTAACATAAAATTTAAAAGATTACAAATATTTTTTATTTTAATATTATAAGATTTCATTTGATGTTTTTTATTTTTAAAATTTTGTGGCAAGAGACTTAAATTGAGATGAAGGGAAATAGTGTTGAGAACTATCTAATAGTCACCTTACAATTAACTACTTTCCTTTGACCGATTTGATAGATGTAAAACGTGCAACGATTTGTTGTAAA
>JAJONQ010042156.1:0-20436 GCA_036250385.1 Solanum microdontum | reverse complement strand
ATAAGCAATTGACACATTCCCTTCATAGCCTTCAAGGCTTCATTCAAAGACTCAACCCTAATTTCATAGAAATTATACATAACCTAGGGTAGAATCATCATACAAAAATGAATTACATAACATCAAATTTGATTCATAGCCTTCACTCAATATCCAACACAAACTAGGGTTAGAATTAGGAAAAGAAGAAGAAACATGGGTCTCATGGGGAATTCTTCAAGAAACCATAAATACAACATAAATTCATTCATAATTGTTCATATAACATCATCAAATTCCGTTTATAACATCAATTTCACTTTAGAAAGAAGACCCACGTTTTTGGATTGAAAACCTAGAAATTGGAGATTTTGAATTTTATCTTGAAGGGGCCTCTTGGAGAAAGGAATCCCAAGAGTGAAGCAACCATACCTTAGTTGATTCCTTGATAATCAATGGATAAACTCCAAGAAATTTGGGAAAGAACCTTGAAACCCTAGCTCCAATGTATTATTCTTCTTCTAAGGTTTTTAGAGAGAGAGAGAGTTTAGAGAGAAGTGGGAGAGTTTTCATTTCAATAGGGTGTTGTGTATATGACAAAAACTTGTGAATTTAGACTTAAAAACCAATATATAATTAACCTCTAAAAATACCCAAAACACCCCTATTTAAATAGGACTTAAAAGGAAAAGTCCCAAAACTCCTCATTTAAATGGTCCCCGTCAGGGACCACGACCAACATTTACGGACCGTGAAAGTGCACCATGGGCTGTGGTACTGCCCGTGGTGTTGGAGGCAGTGGCTCCCCTTTCGTGCATAAGGCAACACTTGGCCAAGGCAAGACCACGAAGCCTCCCACGATCCGTGGTCATGACCACGGTCCGTGGTGATGGCCTTGGTCATGACTTGGCCTTGTGGAGGCAAGGCCTTCAAGCCTTGGTGCCAAGTGATGTTCACGAGCCACTCCCCTCCCTCGTCAAGTGCACCACGACCCGTAGTGCCTTGGGCAGTAGCTATCCTAACAACCCCCAACTCCCTGAAAGTTAAGAGGACTCCACGCCTACCTTCATGAGCCGTGAAGTGGACCACAACTCGTGGTCTCTCTCGTGAAGGGTGAGGCAGTGTCTGGGACACTTGGAGGTCCCTCTACCTCGACCAAGGAAGCTCCACGAAGCCTCCTATGGTCCGTGGTCAGGACAACGAGCCGGGGTGATGGCCGTGGAGTTTGAGGCAATCACTCCAAATTTGGCGCAACCTTGGCCTTAGGCCTTGGCTTGCCCCTTTTGTTTGGCACTTCTCCCTTAGGCCTTAACTCATAGACCACCATAGCACACCTAGATGGTCTACTAACTTAGGGGAATTCATTTTATACCTCATTGACACTATGTTTAGGCTCTAGTTCCACCTACGAAATTTCCGGGGTGTTACATCTTCCTTGTGGTTCTCTTTTGGGTTGGCACTTTGAGAGTGTAGAATTCAAAGAAAATTGAGTATTTGATGGGATATAATTCCCTAATTGAAGTTAAAAAGCCATGGCTTGAGCTTATTAAAAGTGAGAAAAGACAAAAGAAACCCCACTTAAAGAGTTGTCGAAAACCTTCCACGGGCCATCAACGGTTCACAGTTTGATCTACAAATCGTAGATCCCATCCTTGGAATTCATATTGAAGTTTAAATTCTAACTACGGGCCCAAACTACGAGCCGTTGAAGTTTCTACGACCTATAGATGGGTCCGTAGAAAATGGACCCAAAAATTTGAGCTTCAGTACTTTCTCCATGAGTAAATAGTATGGGTCGTGGTTCTTTGTATGACTCGTTGAAGTGATTTGAAGGTCACTGACTCATAGAACTCTATTGTGGTTGTCTTTGGTAAAATAACCATAAATGTTTACTCTAAAAACGAAACGAAGAAAATTTTGTGACATTGGAAAGTGGGCTGATAGACCTTTAATTTTATAGGTCATGGGCCACCTAATTCATTATGTGCTGAGAGATATGATCATTAAAAGTTGACCTAAGTAGAATCTTATATCAAAACTTAATTAACAAGGAAATTTTCAACTGATCTTTGGTCTAGGAGATTCTAGTGACCTTAATTCATATCCAAAACCATTCCCAAACTAAAGAATTGACCTTAACACCTAGAAACAGTTGTTGTGTTACGATACTCAGTGTTATCCAACGAGTAGGTGTTTGAAAAGGGTAAGATGTACACATACTGTGGTTTGAAAAGGCTGAGACGTACAAAAACTTTGCCACTACCATTTTGGAGTAGAGATGTTTTTTCGAGATATCCTTCACAAAAAAATAATTTGAAACAGGAATGAAAGAAGGAAAACCCAAACATTTGTCAATCTTGCAGTCTTTTAAAATTTAATGGAAATGGTCTACAAATTCAAAATCAAGACACTTTTAAAATGAACCACAAATATATAAATAAACACTGGGCAAAAAAATAAGAAAAGAGAAGATTTGAATTGAATCAAACTCACCATCATGTAATTCAAGTCCTTCATTATAAGGGAATAATAGGAAACAATGAATTGAATAATATGAAAAAGTAAAGCAGTACTATCTCAATCACGTTTATTTGTTTCTCTTGATTGTTGATCTATTCCCTTGAAAAATTAAAGTAGGTTAAGAAGAAAAATGTTATCGTAATAGGAAGATATATATACTTTCTATCGTAACTATGATGATTATTTTAAAGTAGATACCAACAATTTGAAATAATTTCAAAATTAAGACGCTAAAATGAACAACAAATATATAAATACACACCAGGGAAAAAAATGGAGAAACAAACCAAGATTTGAATTGAATCGAACTCACTATCACGTAATTCAAGTCCTTCATTGTAGGGTAATAAAAGGAAAAAACTAATTGAATAAAAGGAAGAAGTAAATCAGTACCGTCTCAATCACGTTTATATGTTTCTCTTGGTTGTTGATCTATTCTCTTAATAATTTGAAGTAAGTGAAGAAGCAAAATGATGCCGTAATCAGAAGATATATGCTGTATCATAAAAATGTTGGGGTTTTATTTTTAGTTTTAGTAAATACCAATAGATTTGATGGGATAAAATATGTCAAGTGTAATACAAAATTTATATAAAGTATTTTTGTATAAATGTGCAACGCATGTTCCCAGAACTATTTTAATAATAAGATTAAAATTTAAAAGATATTAATTCTCTATTAATTTCTTAAAGTTAACAAGAAAATTAATAATCAACATAATCAAGTGTAAGATGCTGAATGAATTAATTACGTAGCATGAGTAATTATCTGGTTTTTCTTGTTAAGTAGTATCTTTTTGGAAGAGTCGTCTTGGTCCTTTCCTGAAGATTTCTTGTTCTTCTTGGAATCCTCTTTATTTTTCTTTTGTGCTTCGAGCATATTAAACATATAAAATGTAATTAAATACAAAAAGAAAGATCAACTATTTATTTAAATTCAGAATTCATGCACACACAAGTTGAAAAAAAATGAAATTCTAGAGATCACAAAAGGAAAATAGTTAGGTTAATATACACATAAGTCGTTGAAGATACATACAATATATCCTTATGATCACTGTACATATACACTGTATTTCGTAAATTGAAAATGATTTGATTAAATCATAGATGGATATTTCATATAGGTCGTAGAGCAAAACCAACGCTTTTAGATTTGGGAGATAAATAGAGGCATAAGGAAGAAGAAGGCATCATCCTCCGACGATGCTCATTCTCAAATCGGGATGGAAGTATTGTTCTAATGTTGGGAACACTAGTGAATGCCTAAAACAGAATCCATGGCAGTCTTATTGTTTTTGAATGAGACTATTCATACATATCGTTACACAACAACAAAAGTAACATACCTAGTGCTATCCTACGAGTATGATTTGAAAAGGGTAAGATGTACACAAACTAGAGTTTGAAAATGATAAGATGTATACAAACTTTATCACTACCTTTTTAGTATAGATATTTTTTTTTGATATACCCTCGATAACAATATTAATTTGAAACGGGATGAAAAGAAGAAAAACTCAAACATTTGTCGATCTTTTTAGTCTTCCAAAATTTACTAGAAATTGTCTATATATCAAAATCAATACAATTACTAAAATGAACCACAAAATATAAATGAACACAAGGGAAAAATTGGAGAAACAAAATAAGATTTGAATTGAGTGAAATTCACCATCACGTAATTCGAGTCCTTCATTGCAAGGGATTATAAGAAAAAAAGGAGTTGAGTAAAATGAAGAATTAAATCCGTAACATCTCAATCACGTTTATATGATCCCTCTTCGTTGTAGTCTATTCCCTTAAAAATTTGAAGTAAATGAAGAAGCAAAATGATATCGTAATAGGAAGATATATGTACCTTCTTTCCTAAAAATGATAATTTTTTTAGTAAATACCAATTGATTTGAACTGTATAAAATATGTGATTTGCAATATAAAATTTACGTAAAGTATATTAGGATGAGAACGTTCCAAGAACTAGTTTAAAAATAATTTTAAAATTTAAAAGATATATTAGTTCTCTATTAATTTCTTAAAGTTAACAAGAAAAATAATAATCAACATGTCACGACTCGATTTCTCGAGTCATGATAGCACCTACTATAAGCCACCAGTAGGTAAGACAACCCGTAACCTAGAACAACAAGTAATGGGTATAGAGGTAGAGCATTTGCGGTAATAGAAATTTAAACAACATAATAAGACAAAAGCGGAAGCAAACCAAAACTATATACATAGAAGATCTCTTCCAGAACCTAAAAGTCACAAGTACAGAGCTGTTTTATCAAAAAGAGTACAAGTCCCAATTGTAGACCAAAAACAAAGCTTGTCTCAAAATACAAAAGACTAGCTTTGCAAAATACAAATGGAGAAATGTAAGTCTAGAATGCCAAGTGATCACCCTTGCATCCAATCCAAAATGTTGCAAACTCGGATGGTCACCATTGGTAGCTAGTTCTAGGACTTGCATCACGAAACAGAGGTAGAGTGTACCATGAGTACCATAAAAAAGGTACATTGTAGGCATCATAGGCCGACTAAGCAAGAAAGGTAAAGACAAGATGAAAATAAAAAAATTAGACACAAACAAAGGTCCAAGCGAAATTTAAAGAAAAGCAAACGAGCATACTAGAAATAAAAACTAAGAACAACTAAAATAAACCTAACTAGAACCCATAAGCACATAAGGTACACTCGTGCTCAAGTTTAAATAAAAACCGAATGAACCCCTGTAATCCCGACAAGTACACAAAATAGCTTGCTACAAAGGTTGAAGCACGGTGAATCCAGGTCTAATATGCAAAGATCGGCTTTTAACAACAACTAACGACCTCTAACCACAAGTACCCAATAATGGGGCCGTCGAGCCAGCCAATAAACTCCCAAGGCCGTCAGCCGCCCAGCTATCAAGAGTAAACCTAGAGGTGTCAATAGAACTAACAAGGGGCCACCTAGCCAGAAAGTAAACTCCCAGGGGAGTCAGCCACCCATCTAGTAGGAGTGAACCTAGGGGTGTGTTGACTCCTAAGAGAATATCATCCGATCAACAACAATACCACTGCAGAATGACATCCACTCACAAGTAACTCGCGTAACGCTCTAAGTTCGTGCCAACTCCAATCCTAAGTCATCCAGCGAAGCGCCAAACCTCAAATATCTCAACGGTTCCATAGAAGGAGGGAGACAGGGCAGAAGGTCTTCAAAGCAGGGACAACACGTAAACTCAGGCTCAGTCTATCAGACTTAAGTCTTCTACACCTGTCTACAAGGAGATAAGTCATCTGAATCAATGTCGAAGGAGAAATAGGGCATCAAGGCTACAAATATCGTAAGTCTATGGTAAGCACTATTCTAAGCCTAGAATATGGCTGAATATGCTCAATTGAACAATAAAAGCAACAACATACAAGTCAACCAATAAGATAAGAATAAACACATAACCCCAACTAGCATAGTTCTAATTCCAAATTAATACCAAATCAGCAAGCGTAAAACATGGTTTCTAATAAATGTAATAAGAAAAACAAGGTACCCACCCCCAATTCATTCCAATCAACATGAATTTACACATTCACACTCAATCTAGGGGAAGGGAAGCTGTAGCCTACCTTAAGGACGATCGTGCGCGCTCCTAAATAACTTGTTTAGACCTTTTCCTTTCCGAACGACCTCAGAATGCTCTTACGCTATCAAAAATAGAATCACAATGTTTATATGTTCATTTAGACACAAAAAAATACATAAAATGGAGATGGACCAATTTTGGAGTCAAAATAGGAATAGTGGGACCCATACTGAAATTTCTAGAAGTGACTTTGTTGAAAGGTCCTATTCAATACCACGAACTTGTGTTCTAAAATAGAAAACAATTTAGGGCTTGGAACAACAAGAACAAGAAACATGCAAATAAATCAAATTTAGAGTGCAACCAAGAAGCCATGCAGTCCCGAAAATAGCAGAAGTACCTCCAACGAACGACCCTCAATAACTTTTGATCACTGATTGACATAGCCTCGATAATTCTGGACGTACATGTCTTTGGATCGCCAAAAATAGAGTAAGGATGAAGGAGAAATATCCAAATGAAAATAGGAATGGATTGTTGATAGGGGTCTATCTTTATTTAAAAAGATAGACCAAAATTACTCTTATGAATGCGATGGGGCCCTGTGAATGTAGACTTCACAATCACGGCTGGCCCTTGCAAATGCGGCCACCAGGAAGCCTGGGCACCACTAATGCGGCCCAAGGCCCATGAATGAAAAGACCATTTCGGCATGCACCATCTAATGTGTATTAATTGGTTTTTAGCAATATCAAAATCTCTAATACGGTGTTTGAGATTCATTTGGAACCCTGTGCTCCCAAATGAGATATGCTACCCTACCAAATTAAATGTTCCAGACTTACTGGAGTAGTCAAAACATCCATATAAGGTTGTCTTGACAAAAAGTGGGTACCACACCGGAACTCTATTTTAAGCTAAAACCCACAAAAGGTCTTGGAAATAGTGTGGGAGCCTCAGGATCCGCACACAGGATCATGGTAGACAAAAAATTACATTCCGGAGCTAACCACACAACGAAATTATCATCTGAGCATGTTGACCAAGAACTTTGACCAAGGTCAAACTTATGCCATCACTTGGAAGTTAGAATGCTAAAACGCCTAATCTCACAAACTCGCAGTAATAGACTCAAGAGCCATGCCAACCATGTTACTAACCTAAAATGACCCTTTATGAGCTGATGGAACGTCAAAATTTCATTTTGAGGTCATCTTTCTTATTTTTTTTTCAAAAACGACTGTTTAAGGTTAAAAGCTCTAAAACATAGAGATTCGCATAAAACCAAACAAACGATCAAGCGAGCGAACTGTCAGTCTCAATAAGTCATAAATGACTTAGTGTCACTATATGAATTATGTAATGACGAACATAAGGCATAAGCAATTGTAAGAGGCTTAATGAATTAATTACGTATCGTGAATAAATTTTTGCTTTAGCTTGTTATGTAATATATTTTGGAAGAGTCCTCCTAGTCCTTTCCAGAAGAATTCTTGTTCCTCTTTGCATCCTATTACTTTTTCTTTTGTGTTTCGAGCATATTGAACACACACTAAGAAATTAAATACAACAAGCAAGATTAATTAATTATTTAATTTCACAATTCATGCTCGCACAAAGTTGGAAAACAAATAAATTGTAGAAATCACAAAAGGAAAATATTGAGGTTAATATATAGATAGGTCGTTGAAGATAGATACAATGTATCCTAATCATCGCATACATACGCAGTGTATTTCGTTAATTGTAAATGATGTAAAAAAAATTTAGAGATAGATATTACACATAGATATGAGAGCAAAAATAAAGCTATTAGATTTGGGACAAAAATAAAGGAATGATTATAAGGGCTGAAAAAAGCATCATCCTTCGGCGGCGCTCATTCTAAAATTGGGATGGAAATCTCATTCTCATATTAGGAACTTGAGTGAATGCCTTTGAATAAACCGATGGAAGTCTCATTGTTATTTAAATGAGATTGTTCACACATATCATTACACAACAACAAAAGCAACATACCCAGTGTTATCCCATGAGTAGGGTTTGAAAAGAGTAAGATGTACACAAACTAGGGTTTGAAAATCATAAGATTTACACAAACTTTGCCACTACCTTTTTGGGGTAGAGATATTTTCTTCAATATACCCTCGACAAAAAATAACTTGAAACAGGATTGCAAGAATGAAAAATCAAAGATTGATAAGTCAACCCATACCCAAAACGACAAGTAATGAGTTGAGGATAGAACTAAACAAAAATAACACTAAACAACATAAATAAGGCGGAAGTAGAAGAAACCAAAAGATGTATATACACTAGAATTCCTCTAGAACTTGGAACTCACATTATAGAGTTGTCTAATATGAAAATACAAGTACCAAATGTGGACCACAAAAAGACTTCTCAAAGGCAAAAGACTAGCTAGACATAAATACAGAAGGTGATAGGATAATCCATAACGTCAAGTGCTCACCGTCATCTCCAATCTCCAAAGCTGTAAAATATGGCACAAATGATCTCGTTGGTAGCTAGTACTAGGATTTGGATCACGAAAAAGATGTATAGTGTAGTATGAGTAACAAAATAAAGGTACTAAGTAGGAATCATAGGCCGAATGAGTAAGAAAGGAAAAATCAATATGTTTCATATAGAATCTAGACACAAACAGAGGTCAAAACCTATATGAAAGAAAACACACGAGCATACCAAAAGTAAATCTAAGTACATCTAAAGTAAATCTAACTGGACCCTATAAACCCAAATGGTACACTTGTGTGCAAGTTTAAATAAAACCCTAACGGATCCCCATAAGACCGAAATGTATATAGAATAACTAAGTCTATTGAGGGAAGAGTACCACGAATCGAAAGTTGGGCTCCTAGCTGAAGTAACCATCATATCTAGTCAAATCCCAACCCAACTACAAAGAGTGACAATAAATCTAGGCCGCCCAGCCATCCAGTCCACTCTCAGTCCAGCTAGCAAGAGCTACCTAGGGGCGTGTCAACTCTGAAGAGGATCTCAGATATCAAGGCCACCTAGCAAGCTATTCCACTCCCAAAGGCATAAGTCGCCTAGCTAGAAAGAATAACCCTGGGGTGTGCCATCTCCGAAGAGGATCTAAAGTAGGCTCCAAGACACCGTGCAATGACATTCACTCATATAGAATCACAAAATGGCTCCAAGATTCACCCCAATCCCGAGAAAGCACACAACCTCCGGTAACACATTAGAGCCGCAAAGATATGAAAAGAAGGCAAAAAATATAAAGTGTTGTACAAACACCTCAACTAAGGCTCATACTATCAAACTCAAGTATGCTACTCCAGTCTATAAGGATCTACTCCATCTGAACCAAATTCTGAGAAAACTAATCCTACAAGGATCGCAAGTCTAAGGAAAATACTAGTCTAATCCTGGGCTAAGGCCCATCATGATCATTACAAAAATAATAACGTAATTAGTTCACATAGCATGCCACAACACACATAAGCCTCAGGTAGCATGGCACTAACCCCGAAACAAATGTCACTCAATTGTAAAACATGGTATCTAAGAAGAGAAATAAGAATAACTAGGTACCCACCCCTTATTCACTTTAATCTACATATATTCACATATTCAAGCTTAATCTAAAGAGAAAAGAAGTCGTAGCCTATCTGTAGATCGAGCGCGCGTGATCCAATTTACAAGGTAGGAGCATTCCCTTTACGAATGACCTCCGAATGCTGCCACACTATCAAAGATTGAATAACAACGCTAATTTGGTAGTTAAGATACCAAAAAACATAAAATAGAAACGAATCAATTTTGGAGTCAAATGGGAATTGTGGGATCCATGCTGAAACTTCCATAATTGACTTCATTAAGAGGCCCTAAGCCATGATGTAAGCTTGTGTTCCATAATTAAACACAATTCGGGGCTCGAATCAGCAAACAACTACAACATGCAAAAAATTAAAAAATATCTCAAATTAAAGAACTGGGATGGTAGATAAAACAAATATTTCGCCTTGAGCGGGGTCCCACCAACACTTTTAGATTACTCCACAGCGTAGCCACAACCTCCACGGATCCATCAGAGGTCAAATCACCAATTTCTGAGTAATATCGAGCAAATAATAACAATTTCAACTTTGAACTTGGAGCTGGTCATGTCTGTCTTTATAAATGAAGACAGACCACAAATGACCTTTACGAAAGTGGAGGGTGTTACGTTATTGTAGTGAGGGCCCCTCGAACGCGACCAAGGGGAATTGGGGTCCTACGATCTTGGCACGGACCATGCGAATGTGGCCCCCACAAGTGCAATCCCTATGAATGCAGCAAAAGCCCTGCGCATGACCCTGCGATCACCTAATCTTCGTGAATGAGAAGGCCATTTTAGGCCTACATCGGGTGATGCATATCAACTAGTTTTGGCGAGCTTTAAATCTCTGACGGGGCATTCTAAATTCTTTTAGAACCTCGTGCATGTAAACGAGATATGCAACCCAACCAAATTTGATGTTCTGGACTCAACAAAACCGTTGGAATTCAGATATGATTTTATCTAGGTAAAAAGTGGGTCCCACCCCCAACTCTATTTTTAGTAGAAATCCACAAGGGGGCACAAAATTAGACCAGAATCCTTAGGATCCAAACGATGGGTCATTCTAGACCAAATTTAACAATCTAGAGCTAACAATGCTGTGGGAGTTCTCAACCAATCTCTTTTACTCATAATGTTGAATAAAGTCAAACATAGGCCTTAACTTGAATGTTAAAAGGCCTAATCACACAAACTCAAAATAAATACCTCGAGAGTCATGTTGACCATGCTACTAGCCTAAAATGACCCTTTTGGAGCTAATGGAGTCGTTAGAATTGGATTATGAGGTCATCTTTTTGAATTTTTGATAAAAATGACCGTTCAAGGTTTAGAAACTCCAATACACTAAAACTCACATAAAGACCAAACGAACTTCTAGGTGACCGAACTGTCAGTCCCATCAAGTCATAAATGACTTGATGTTGCTATAGGAATGCTCTAAATGATGAACAAGAGGCATAAATAGAGTAATGACCTGGAGGTCATTACAACATCTATTACTAAAAAAGACTTTCATCTGTAGAAGTAAAAGTCAAGAAGTACTTAAAAGTTCAAACATGTAAGGAAATTGTTCCCACATATCATGCTCGGTCTCCTAGGAAGCCTCCTCAATTGGACAGTACCTGTAACAGACCTTAACTACAGGAATAGATCTCAAACAAAATTGCCACATATCTCTGGTTAGAATGACAATTGGCTCCTCCACAAAGGTCAAACAGTCATCCAACTCTAGTACATCATTCTATAGCATATGATACGCATTAGGAATATAGTGACGCAACATCAAAACATGGAAGACTATGTGGATAGTTTAGAATACTGGAGGTAGAGCCAACTCATATGCAACTTTATAAACTGTTTGGAGGATCTTAAAAGGCCCTATATACCTAGGGCTAATCTTGCCCCACCTACCAAATCTCATCACGTCCTTCGTGGGTGAGACATAGAGGAAGGCTCTATCACCAACTGAAATCTCAAAGGCCGCCACCTACGATCAACATAACTCCTATGCCTACTCTGAGCTGTCTGAAGCCTGTCTTGAATCACCCTCGCTTAGTCTAAAGCTTCCTGAATCAAAGTCTGTACCACACGGTCTAGGTTCAGTGGGATCAAACTAACTAACCAAAGAGTGAAAATACCTACTATATAAGCCTCAAAAAGGGCCATCTAAATGCTAGAGTGGTAGGTGTTATTGTACACAAACTCCGCCAAAGGCAAGAACTGGTCCCATTGGCCACCAATCTCCAAAATAAAAGCCTGCAACAAATCCTTAAGGACCTAAATAGTACACTCTGATTGTCTATCCATCTGTGGGTGAAAGGCTGTGCTAAGGTCAATTCGAGTTCCCAACTCTTTCTAAAAGGTCCTATAAAAGCTAGAAGTGAACTGAGTACCTTGATCTGATATAATAGAGACTTGCACCCCATAAGGATGGATCACCTCTCAAATGTAAATACGTACTAACCCCTCAGTGTTGAATACAGACTAAACATAAAGAAAGTGCACTGACTTGGTTAATCAATAAACAATGACCAAAATACTATCACCACCTCTAGAAATCTAAGGCAAACTTTCCATAAAGTCCATAGTGATGTGGTCCCACTTCTCCTCTAGAATGGAAATTTTTTGAAACTGACAACCAAGTCTCAAATACTCGGCCTCCACCCATTAGTAACTTAGGAAATGGGATACATAGTTTGTAATATCTCTCCTTATGCCGCTTTACTCATAGTGCTACCTCAAATCTCGATACATCTTCACGATGTCCGGATTGATAGAGTGTCTAGAATCATGGGCATCACCATGTATCATATAGATCAAACCCCAAACTCTTGGAACACAAATACAACCTGAAAACCTCAACACCCCATTTAAATCTAAGGTAGCCTAACCGACATCACCCGCTAACACCTGATCTCAAAGTGCCACCGTGGCCTCATCCTCAAACTAATGACAACTGATCAAAATAAACAAGGAGGACTGAACTCCCACATAAACTAAGATCTGAATTTGAAACATTCAACTAAATCATCTGATTAGGTAAGGACTAAATATCCAAAGCTAAAGGTCACTTAATAGTAGACATGAAGTCTTGAATACCTAGATTCACTGCCTTCCAGCTCAAGGCATCCACTACTACATTTGCCTAATCCAAAAAATAGAGAGTATAGAGGTCATAGTCCTCAGGAACTCAATCTAGTGATGCTGCCTCAAATTAAGAACTCTCTGGCTCTTGATATAATGAAGACTCCTATTATCAGTGTAGATCTCGCAGCAAACTCCATATAGGTAGTATCTCGTTATCTTAAGCGCAAACACCACTGCTGCTAACTCCAAGTTATGAGTGGGGTAATTGTTCTCATGCATATTAAGTTGCCTTGATGCATTAGCAATAAGTCGGCACCGCTACATCAATATATAACCCAAACCAACACCGGATGCATCAAAATTATCATGACCCAAAATACATCCTAGGTGTGAAATGGCGTATGAGACCCCACAAGGAGCTACACAAGCAACTTGACATATATTCTTAATATAATAGACAAAGGTAGAAAATCTCATTTAATGAAAATTTTTAACCTAAGAGAGAAAGTCTACATGTAGTTTTGACAAGCTAATCTAATAAATCAAAGAAGTGGTCGAGACGTAACCCATACACGACGTACCACATCAGAAAACTAAAGACATAAAAATAAAGTGAGGTTGACATGGTCCTCGGAACATGAGGAATCATTTCATCTTCAACCTCGAACGAAAAACTAGCCACGAGTGGGAAAAGATGAAGCGTCATAGCCTCAACTATTAAAAAATGTAGGCACAAGTATGCATTCGTACATGGAATATACAAAGTTTGAGGGATATGCATAAAAAAGTAAAACGTGATCATAAGAGGACATAAGGGGAAAACATGGTATGCATGACCAAGCTAAAGCATAGAAAACCTTTAAAAAAGAATCATAAATCATAAACATGGCTAATGCATCTTAAAATCATGATGAAAGCATACCAAGAACATTAAAGTAACTTTAGTTTGTTTTGTAAGATATATTCTATTAACGAACATAGACCACGTAAGCTATAATGTGAAAACTGGTATCTTACTCCCACACCAAAAAGAGATGTCCTTGCTTGCCAAGGCAAAGATCTTAAATTTATAGCTTAGGTGGATGAGTCCGAGATTTGGACTCATTTGGAGATTTGTTTATATAGATTTAGTGTCCTGAAATGCTAATAACTAATGTTAAAGCTTTGATTTTCAGGTATATGGATCGAGGAACAAATCAAGGACACTAATACGCAAAAAAGAACAAAAAAAAAACTGAAGAAATGAAGAAAGGAAAGCCTGGTGATCGCCAAGAGCACTTGGTGAATTTCCGAGTGGCTAGCTTGACCGCCTAAAGTTCTAGTGTGCCATCCCTGAGGAAGAAACCAAGTTGGTGATAAAAAAGGGTAGTCGGCGAATCGCCGAGCAGTTCCACGATGCAAAGAGAGATCGCCCAAAGTTATAGAACTTGAGGATGCTGAATGCCAAGGCAAAAAGGTGATGGAAGAGATCAATGGGCGGTTCGCCGAACCCGACTTACTTCACCAAATGGCCCTTTTGGCTACTATAAATTAGATTTTGAACAATTATTTTATAATGCTAACTTAGACTAAATTAGTTTAGAATATTTCTCTTTTTAGTTTTTCATAGTTTCTTGGTAGACTTGAAGGATTTTGGATATTCAATTCGAAGATTTTACTGGTGGGTTACTAATTTTCTTCAATTTCGAGCATAGAAAAGACTAAATTACTCTTACCAAGTTGATGGCTAATCGATTTGGTAATTGTTTTTACTCTTTTATGATGTTTGGCTAAGATCCCAATTGTTGGGGTGTGATCATGTGTTGAATTAGTTTATGGGTATTGTTAATTACTAGTTTAAATGCTAAATTAAAGTGAGTTTAATCATTAATTGTGGCTCAATTTATGAATTGTAGTTGTAAATGCAGTTCTATTTTTGTGTTCTTGGCTTGCTAGAGAGAAAGGTTTTAGAACCAAGATTATTGTTAATGATTTGTGGGTATTGGGTTGATCTGGGTTCAGCTCGAGAGAGTGAATCCTAAACCCAATCCTACCCATCTAGCTCGAGAGAGTGGATGAATTAAGGTGTAGGTTGTTCTTCATTCTTATGCTTGTTGATGTTCGAAAGAAATCACCTGATTCGGGATAGTTGTTCGAGAGAAAGCCATCTCCCTTATAGTCTAGCCTACTAACTTATTTTTATTTGTTTACTAGTAGTTTCAATTACCCATATATCGAAATTTGCCTATAATCAATCACATCCTGAGAATACCTCTCCTTATTGTCATTTTGAATTTTTTGTGACTACTTTGAAGTAGATAATTGCAAACCAAAACCCCCATCTGACATTCGTGTCACCCCTTTTAATTTGTTTCATATTTTTTTCGATAATTTCTATTCCGATAATTGATTAGACCATATTTGTACTTCCTAATTGAATTTGAACACGTACCGCTCTCTGTGGGATTCAACCCCAACTCTTTGTTGGGTTTTATACTGCTTAATGATCGTTTGCACCTAGAATTGGATGAGATGTGTTTGAAATGTTAATCAGTGGATCTACTAGCTATGTCATGTAACGCCCCGTAAACTAGTAGGTAAAACTAGAGCCTTACGTGAGAGGTTTAGAGTTTGATGTGTGTGTTAGAATTGTAAAATGGATTACCGTACTTAGGATGATGGGTTTAGGGGCTAAACGTCAAGGTACGACTCCCCAAGAACCAACCATGGGCCTTTGAGGAGGACCCTAAAGCCTAACCCCAAAATTGTCCAAAGCTGCCCCAAGAAGTAAACCACAGATGGTACCTAAGGGGAGTAGGTCCATCCACGCCTTATGGGTGAGCTCTGTAGCTCAAGCCTCTTCCCAATAGGCCATATACCATGAACCACTCCCAACCAGGACGGGCCATGGTCCCACCTACATTCTGTAGGTAGGGGTCGTGAGTGGGGCCGGTAATACTGTCCCAAGTCGGTTAAGGGAGGGATAGTTTAGGTAATTCCTATTTTAAGTTATTTTAATGTAGGGTCGTTTTATATTGTTTTTATCAGAGCTATATAAGACATTTTAATCCATTAACTAACCCATACACCTCATAAACCCAAACCCATAACCAACTTTACCCCCAAAATACTCTCTCTAGAATTCCAAGGAAGAAGAAGAAGAAGGGTGAAGCTAGGGTTGAAGTGTCACTCCCCGAGCTACCCCGGAGATGCAAACACGGGACCTAGGTTCACAAGTGACCCCAAGCTAACCCTGGTGGCATAATCATGAGATTACTAAAGATAAACTGAGAAATAAAATTGTTGCGGAAGCTAATAATAAGTAAATCTGAAATGATGGGGAATACCCATATATTAAAATTAAATATCAAATCTGAGAGTTTAATACAAAAGAAAAATCAAACTCAAATACTAAGCTGAATCTAAGTATTTCTAAAAATAGCCTCTAACTGACTAGAAGTACGGGGACATGCCTCAGCTAAGTCTAGCAAAACTGACACTAATAGACTGAAATAATGAAAAGATAAAATGACTGTTGTCCTCGAAGAATGAGGATTCACCACTGATGTTGCTGAACTGGAGATCGGGAACTGATCTAAGCGTGATGTGGATGCTGAGAATCTGAACCTTCATCACAAGAAGATGTAGCGCAGAGTATACGTCAGTCCTTGAAAGGTATTAAAGCATGTAGGATAGAGTAAAGCTGAAATAAACATATAACTGAACACGCAATAAAGCAAGAGCATAATTTGATCATGACATAGATACTGAATACTGAGCTAACTGAATGCAATGACCAAATTATAACATGCTGAGACTGAAATACTGAATATATTGGTAAATGGTCAATGTAATAGAAATTAGCTGAACTGTGGGAGCTACTAATAACCGATAATAAAACCACATGAGCTAAATGTGGAGAACGATGTATACGCCCCATCGGGAAGACCCAATATACCTGGCCAAAGGTATAGAGGCATGCTGGCCTGATCACTAAAATGATACCCAAAGAGGGGACTTAAAACCTACGTGGCTCGTAGTTCTGGGACTATTTGGGTACGCTGAACCCTAGTCCAACTCGGTATTATGCTACTCCCAATGGATTAAGTGATTAACACATTATGATTGAATTACTGTGATATACTAGATAACTAAAATGACATGCAAACTGAGAATGCACATAAATAACTGATAATGACACATTTAAGACTGAGGCATGTATATCTGAAATGACTAAAATATCTAGCCTAGCAAGTGTAATTCAACAACTAAAGAACTACATAGCTAGTGTTCTGAAATTCATGCAATCGACTGAATATTAACATACTAACCTGATTTGGATTATTCTAACAGCTAAGAACCCAATAATTCTAACATTCCAGAACTCTAGGTCTAGTCATAATAAGGCAATCAAGAAACTGACTGAAAACTTGGGACCTAATGGGTGAAAGGAACCCACTAGTGAAATCCCACATACCTGGTGACTAATTCTATGGAGAAATCCTTTGATTTCAGGGCAGGAACTGGAGGAAACTTACTGCGTACTTGAACTTAGGGTTGGTCACCTCTTTCTCTCCTTTCGCTTCTAACTTTCTAAATTTTGATTAAAGATCTGGCTTGGGTAAGTTCTAGTTGTGTTTCTAGGCTTAAACTGACTAAAACCATGAAATTTAGGGTTAAAACGACGTAGTTTAGGTGTCTAACGAATAAGAAAAAGACTCAAATAACCCTGACTAAAACTGCAGATAGGCTTACCATGACCACCTTCATGGACCGTGAAAGGGACCACGGATCGTGAAGTTGGTCGTGTTCTGGGCTTGGTGACTACTAGTTGAGGATCTGAGCCCACAAGCCCTACCATGGCCTGGGTGAAGGACCACGGACCGTGAAAATGTCCGTGGTCTCCACTTAGGCTGTGGTTTGGAAGGATTGGCTAGGGGGCTTACTGGTAAGGCTCCACGAACTCCTCTTGGGCCGTGTGAAGGACCACGGACTGTGAAGGTCCTCACTTAGGCGTGGGGGTCTAAGGGGTTGGCTAGGGAGGTTGTGTGACCCGGCATGTCATTTTTGGAAATTTTGAACTATTCGTTTAATTTGAGTTAATTAATCAATAGTTAGTGGACTAAAGTGATCATTTATTTAAGACCCTATACCATTAGGGCCATGTGTTAAAAATAAGTTAGTGGATTTTGTCAGTTTTAATAAACAATTAAATTAGAAATAAAGAAGAGTAAAAAAACACAGAAGAAAAAGGAAGAGGAATAACCTAACCTAGCCACGACATCGATCAAAGAGGAAACAAAGAGTTGCAGATACACGATTCGACCATTTCCAATTCTTGGTAGGCATACATTATTTACTTTATATAAAAATAAGGATAGTTGCTGGCATATTACATTATAATAATGTTGGATTGGTACAGTGCTAGCACTATAGTTATTATTATTAATTGTTACCAAATTTGTTGGTTATTAAGATATGATGATTGGCAATGATTTCCATTGAAATCATTATAGTATCATTTTAGAAGGTTACTGAGATTAAAAAGTTAGGGGTTTATTTATATACATATGCGTTTTCAATACATACATGCAAAGCTAATTTTCTTTCCATTCTGGTACAAAGATAGGCATATATTAATTACGTATGTTTATGGACTAGAGGGTATTGGTTAAATTATTATGGTTGGCGGATGAACAGTACTAGGATGTAGGATATGTTTATCTGTGGGTTAATATTTTTAAGTCATTAAGACTTAGATGGGATATTGAGGTAAATTGTTGTATGTTTGTTAAAATGGGTTGTGAGTTTGTTTTGGAAATTAATAGGAATGGTGGGCCAAGGATTGACCATAACGAGCTAATTATTGGTTGGAATAAAAGGGCGTCAAAAGAAAAGTTACTGTTCCTAAATCAATTCGGTTAAATTTTATATTGTGGTTATTATATTATGATTCAAGTGTTGATAGGTTGGTATGTGTAATTAAATATCATATGTATGGTACTAAGTGCATATCTTTTGAAATATGATATTGGAAAGGAAATAATTGGAATCTAATCCTAGACTTGAAACTTGGAAAACTATGATAGTGAAATGTTAATTAGCATCAAGAGTTACGAACATGATTATAAAGTCTAGCGAATTTTCAGGTCAAGGTTAACCACGTAATAATGTGAGTGTTGTTAGTTTTGAAATCTTATTGTGAATATGTACTTGAATAGATTGCATTGATTTGGAAGCTCAACGAAAAGGGAAGACTCAAGTCTCGGAGTGATTGTTCAGTTATTTGAGGCAAGTGGATTTATATACCCTTGTTAAACGTATGGAATTCGTGTATTTCCTTGTGGTATATGTTTGGGAGTAATGTGAATTGGTAATGGGTTGACTAGTCCATGTTGAATAATTCTAATGATGGAAAAAGGGTAATAAAAAGGCTTGTTGTTTATTTGTTGATGTTGTGTCACGATTGTATTGTTGTGAATTGTACATTGATATTAAATTGGTCATCTCCTCATTTTTTGTGTGAACATATTATTTGCATTGTTCTGAGATATGGTTGTGATAAGTGTTATGTGATAAGATGATGTACCATTTCGAGGGACGTATCGCGCGCCGCGATGGTTACTATTATCGAGGGTCGTATCGTGCGCTGCGATGGATGTATGGACAGATATGTCCCCCATGGGTCCCAGACTGAGAGACAGCGGGTGTGTATCGTTAGGTCAGACATGCATCACTATACTTGACATTGCATTGCACATTTTTATCATTGATGTACTTGATCTTGTGTGTTGCTGATCTTGTGAGTGCCTTTTTGTGAGACTTGTTATTGATAAATATTGAGTTGTTATTGAGAATATATAATCTGTTAGAGTGTTGTTGTTGAGTTGTATGCTTTGTATACTGTGAACTGTTAGGTTGGGTAGGTTTTATGCAGGTTGTAGTTGTGGAGGTTTGGATGGTGTGTAAGGAGTACCCGTATTCTGTAACCTTAGCTTGTGTTTAGAGGTTTGCTTGTTGAGTACCGTGTGGTTTGGTACTCACCCCTTGCTTCTACAATCTTTTGTAGGTTACGAGCCCGGATCTTCGTGATACCTTTCATTCTCTTCGTTTCCGAGGCTTTCTGTGGAGATTTGAGAGGTAGCTGTTTGTCATCTTAGCGAATTTCTTACTCTTGTTTATGATTTTGTTTTTACTTGAAAGATAACGTCATTTGAGACTTGCATATTTTATTTCAATTTTAGTATTTACATTAGAGGCTTGTGCACGTGACAACCAGGTTTTGGGGATTGAACTAAGTTGACTTGTTTTCGTAATAGCAATTGTTATTGAACTTTGTTTTATTTCCGCACTTTATCGAAGTAATTGGGTTTTAGGCTGACTTGTCTTGGTGGGATACGACGAGTGCCATCAAATCCATTTTTGGGTCGTGACAAAATGGTATCAGAGCCCCAGGTTAATGGTAAGGAGACGTCTGTACTTATCTCAGAGAGGCTATAAAGACTATTAGGAAACTTCCTTTTGTTCATTCTTTCTCATTATGCATGGTTACCTTTTTTAGTACTGAGCTATTATGTAACGACTCGGAAAATGATAGGTTAAGCAAGAGCCTATGACTTTGTGTTGACTTTATAATGAGGTTCTATGAGGGGTTTTTATGTAATTTCATTTTAATTGTGTTACATCCGACAATTTAAAATGAATATGAAGTA
>JAJONQ010042155.1:0-22759 GCA_036250385.1 Solanum microdontum | reverse complement strand
CCCCCGCCAAATTTCGCAATATAAATCATTCTCTCCAAATTCACCAAAAAGAAGAACTCTCAAATAATTCTCTCTCTAGAACCTGAAGAAGAAGAAGGATTCACCTAGGGTTTCAAGACAAGGTCTCAATTTCTCCATTGAAAGATAGAATTTGGATTCAAGGTATGATAGTTTTCATTCATGGATTCCTTCCATCCATGGAGTTCCCAAATTCCTCTCTTTCAAAAGTTAGAATTCTCCAATTGAGTTAGGGTTTTCTTCAATTATCATGGTTTCTCTTTAATGTTGATTTCGATGATTGAATTATGATCTCTTAAGCATGAATTGATGAAGTACTATGATTTTATGATGATTTTCCCTATGAACCCATGTAATCCCCATGTTTTCAAGTTATGAATCATATGATGTGGGATTTTGATTTTTTAAGGAAGATTTTTATGAAATTAAGCATGTATTGCTAGCTTTACATGAATTTATGATGAAATCCATATCTAACCCATGTTTTCTAATCATTGATGATTGAAAGTGGGTTTTGAACCTCAAGAGGCAAATTATGGACTTATGCATTTTCTTATAAAATCTATGTAAATGTTTTAAGGGTGCTTTGAGAGTAATGTACCAATGATGATAAACATGATGTGTTATTGAAAGGATTTTCTCAATGTACACATAAGAGCAAGATGTGAAAGTTTTTCTCACATAGAAATGATTCTTAGGTTGAAAGGTTTTCTCACATAATTGAATTAAAGAGTAAGAGCTATCCTAATGAAGCTAACTTGGATTGGTTGTCCAAGGACACCTTTCCATGGATTATGAAATAAGTCAAGACTTAATAACTATTCTGCAGGATTTATTCTTAGCACCGAGAGGATATTGAATATGAGATGGAAGCTCTCCCATTAGTAGAGGCCGGGTTTCTAGAAGCAATCTCATGAGATGGAAGCTCTCCCTCTAGTAGAGGTCGGGTTTCTAGTATTAATCTCCTTATCCCATAACAATGTTCCCCCATATGCGGATTAGCTAGTGGATCCACTTAAGCTAGAAGTTCATGGTCCTTACCTTAGCAAGTAGGACAACCCTTTTCGGTGTGGAAGACACCGAGGGATCATGTTATAACTCACATGGTCTCTATGTCGGTTAAGGCTAATTCCCCACATTAATAATGAACTAATATTACTTCAAGAAGTATCGCATATGAGTTCAAAGGTTTTAAAGATGATGTTAGCTTGCATTGACCATGGTTTTATGACTTATGTTTTCTAACTCTCTTATATCATCTTTTAGCTTGGTTAATTCCATGTCCTGAAATGAAATGTCCCTTTTAGCATGATTTAACTGTTTTTATGCATGGCTATCATACTTGGTACATTGTTTTGCACTAACGCATACTCTTGCCTACATTTCCCCAATTGTAGGGTGCGACAGTCAGGGTCATCATTTTGTAGCTAGAGGTTGACTTGAGATATTTCCGAGCTTTGGTGAGTCCTCATGATTCTAGGACGGACTTTCATTGTTTAGTTCCTTTTATTGTATTTCACTTTTGAACATGATGTATGGGCTAGGCCCAATTTCATTCTATTGTATTAGATGGCTATATTGAGACAAGTGTTTTAGACTTCTGCTTTTTCTTTTATAAAATGTTTTGGACTTGGACTATTATTTTACTCTTATTGTACGATTTCTTCTGTTATGAGAGCTAATGTCATGACCCAGGGTACCCCCTAGATGTTACAGTACGTATAAGACCCCGAGAGGCCTCATACAAGCCTCATATCATAACATAAAGTAATAGAAATGGTGCATAAATTTAAAACATTTTAATACAATCACAGTCTTTCATAAAATGAGCGGAAGTCTAATACAATTGTCTCAAACCATCTAAACATGAACAATAGAATATCCTTGGGACACAACCCATACAATAGTCCAAAATATAAAAGAAAGGCATAAAGGAAAGTTGTGGTCAAATCCTCGAATGCTATGAGGACTCACCAAATCTTCACTCCTTGATCAACTATGAACCTAGCCAGGAGTGTGAGAATCAATGTCGTCGGATCCTACATTTTTATTTTAAAAAATGTAGGCAAGAGTATGTGTTAGTACAAACAAGTACTAAATATGATAGCTAGTATAAACAACATAAACATAATGGTTAGTCAATATAAACCATAAGCATAATCAAGAACATAAATCATCATCATGATAAAGGAGGAATACTTCATAAGCAACCTCTACTTAACCTTACTCAAGACTTGGGTCATCCACCTCTAGTCATGCTTACATCATGGAAGACATATCAAGCAACACTCCAAGATAATCATCTTCATAACATAATCACATTAGTCATACTTACTTTTGAAGACATGGGGATTCACCTCCTTGCCTAGATTAAAAAGGCTAATGGGTATTCACCTCTTGCCTTACTTACCTTAAGATCATGTGTACTCACCTCCACAATTACATCATATGACATGGGTACTTGCCTTCACATCATTTCATAAGCATCATGGGTACTCACCCCCATGTCCATTCAACATAATAGGAACGTGGGGGAATCACCTTTTGTTCAATCCTAAGGAGTATGGTAAATCACCTCATATCCTTGTCATATGGAGGTCAAGGGTAGTCGCCTCTAGCCTCATCAATTACATAGTCTTTTAGTCTAGATTCATTTTAGGTGAGCAATCTTTTCAACCTAGAATAATTCGTGTGAGTAAACCTTTCACATTCATACAATCATGCTTAACAATTCATTGTGGGAAGTATCCCTTCCACACTTCAACATCAACCATCAACAATTCATAGTCCAGGCTTTACTGTCAAAGAACTACATCTCAAGATCATCATCTATGCTCTAATATAAGGCAATTATCATAATAATTCATCAATCCTATAAGGAGATATCTAAACCCACAAAGTTTCCCTTCATGGCATCAATCAATTATATCAATTCTAGGTCAAATCATGGAAAGGCATGGGTACATGTAATTTCATCCTAAAAACATGTAATCCTACCAATGCAATCATAAACAAAAATAATCCACTCAATTGGATCAACATTCATGATAATCCATAATATTGGAAGAAACATATTAAGAATTAGGGATTTAGACTTCACAATTAAGGAATTCTAGGGGACTCCATAGGAGGAAGGATCCCATGGATTAAAAGCCATCATACCTTTGTCACAAAGCCTAGAAAAGCTTGAAGATTGGGAGACTTGATCTTGACCTAGCTTCAATCTCTTCCTTCTTCTTCTACCTTCTAGAGAGAGAATATTTGAGAGAGAGTTTGGGTTTCCTTTTGGGATTTCAGAGAATGACTTGAATGAGGGATTTTGGGGGTTAAAAATAATACTTATATAGGTGTCCTAGACTTAGGTAAAATGAGACCACTTCAATTTAATTAAAATAGGAAAAGACCCATAAGCCCCTAAAATACCTTTCCAGTCACGAACCACAGATCCCTGACCGATGGACCGTCGAATGACCCACAGTCCATTCTGGTGGTTTGTCACTAGATTTAGAGAGTTTTGGACATCAACGGTCACTTGACCATGGGGCGTGGTCCTACCTACGGTCCATAGGTGCCACTGTGGTCCATGACTAGACCTTTACGAAGGGGTCAATCCACGGACCCACATACGTTCCGTGGCCCACACCACGGGCCGTGGTTGGCCTTTCATGGATGACACATGGAAGGTTTGAAAAAGCTGCTATTTTGGTCTTTTGCTTGCGAGGTGTTACAACTAAGTGGCTTGTATGGAGTCCTTCAGAGTTTTATACACCATGTTACATCTAGGGGTTACCCCTGGGTCGTGACAAACCTGGTATCAGAGTACAAGGTTTAGAATGGTCCTAGGATGTCTCATTAGCCACGTCTAGTAGAGTCTTTTTCATGAGTGCGAAGTGCTCCGCAATTATGAATAAGAGGCTACAAGATGATTAGGAAACTCCATTTATTTCATTACTCTAAGTCGTGGGATAGAGTTTAACTCTATAAGGTCTCTCTCCTAACCCTTATCATATGTTCTTCAGGATATGGCTACTCAAAGAGCTTATGCTAAAAGAAATATGAGGGAGAATGTGGAACAAGAAGCTCCTCCCCAAGCTCCTCAAGTTCTGTTCGATCCTTTGGCTGAACAAGTGTCTAATGTGGACTTTTGAAGTGTTGGCTCAAGACGTGACGTCACAAGCCAATAGGGAGGTTGCAGTTCCCGTGAACCCAAATGTGGGCACGACGACTTCAAAAGTGAGGGACTTCACAAGGATGAATCCTCCAGAGTTTCATGGTTGTAAGGTTGAGGAAGATCCTCAAGAGTTTATTGATGAGGTCTACAAGGTTTTGATGATCATTGGAGTTAACGTCGATGGAAAAAGCGAAGTTGGCTGCTTATACTAAAAGGTGTGGCTCAAATATGGTATAACCAATGGAATGAAAAGAGATCGGAAGATGCCGGTCCTCTTGATTGGGAGAAGTATAACACCGCTTTTCTTGATAGGTTCTTTCTCCTAAAGATGAGGGAAGCAAAGGTGCTTGAGTTCATTAACCTCCGACAAGGGAGTATGAGTGTGAGGGAATATGCTCTACAGTTCACTCAATTGTCTAAGTTTTCTCCAACGATAGTTGTCGATTCAAGGGCTAAGATGAGTAAGTTTGTTTCGGGTGTGTTCGAAATAGTGGTTAAAGAGTGCCGAACCGTAATGCTAATTAATGACATGGACATCTCTCGTCTCATGGTTCATGCACACAAATTGAGAAGGAGAAACTTAAGTAAAAGTCTAGAGAGGTAAAAAGGACTAAATCGGTGATGGGAATTTCTCACGTGCAAGGTACTATGGACATGGTCATCCTAGATTTCGACAAAGGTTTTCCGGTCAAGGTCTCCAATGCTCCTCCTAAGTTCAACAAAGATAGGGTGTCTAACCCTAAGCCTCATGGAGGTAATGGTAGTGGATCTTCATTGCCCATGTCTACTAGTACTAAGTGTGGAAGGAAGCACGAGGGTAAGTGCCTAGCCAACACGAATGGGTGCTTTAGTTGTGGTAAAAGTGGTCACAAAATGAAGGATTTCCCGATGCTTATGGACAAAGAAATAGAGGTCAAGCAAGCTCCTCCTAGTGGTTTGGGTTCCAATGCTCCTAAGAAAAATTGCTTCTACGCACTTCAGACCCAAGGTGAACAGAGGGTTCTCCCGATGTGGTTACCGGTATGTTGAAAGTTTTCCAACTTGATGTTTATGCTTTACTTGATCCCAGTGCTACCTTGTCTTTTATGATGCCATATGTGGGTATGAGGTTTGATTTTCTTCTGGATGTGTTGTTAGAACCTTTTTCTGTCTCTACTCCTGTTAGTGATTCTATTGTGGCTAAGTTTGTCTATAGAGAGTGTCATGTTTCCTTGTCCCATAGAGTTAGTCATGTTGATTTGGTAGAGCTTGATATGTTAAATATTGGTGTTGCCTTGGGTATGGATTGGCTGCACTCATGTTATTCTTCTATTGATTGTAGAACTCATGTAGCCAAGTTTGAGTTTCCGAAAAAGCCTGTCCTAGAGTGGAAGGGAGGAATTCTATGCCAAAGGGTCAGTTTGTCTCTTATATTAAAGCTAGAAAGATGATTTCTAAGGGTTGCAGTTACCATCTAGTTAGGGTAAGGGATGTAGATTCTGAAACCCCTACTCCCGAGTCGGTCCACGTTGTTAATGAGTTTCTGAAAGTTTTCTGAGATGATCTACTCGGTATTCCTCCCGAGCAGGAAATAGACTTCGGTATTGACCTTTATCCAAATATCCAACCTATTTCTATTCCCCCTTACCATATGGCTCCAGTAGAACTTAAGGAGTTGAAAGAACAATTTAAAGATTTGTTGGATAAGGGTTTCATCCGACTGAGTATCTCTCTATGGGGTTCTCTAGTTTTGTTTGTTAGAAAGAAAGACGGGTCTCTTCGTATGTGTATTGACTATCGTTAGTTGAACAAGGTGACCTTTAAGAACAAGTATCCTCTCCCAATGATAGATGATTTATTTCACCAACTTCAAGGGGCAAGTTATTTCTCTTAGATTGATCTTCGATCGGGTAATCACCAATTGAGGGTGACGACTTTTCGAACTCGGTATGGTCATTATGAGTTTTTTGTAATGTTGTTTGAGTTGACTAATGCTCCGGCGGCATTTATAGACTTTATGAATAGGGTGTTTAGACAATAACTTGACATGTTTTTTATTATGTTCATTGATGATATTTTGATCTACTCAAGGAGTGAGGATGAGCATGTTGATCATTTGAGGATCGTGTTGCAAATTCTCAAGGAACACAACTTTTTGCTAAGTTTAGAAAATGTGAATTTTGGTTAAGGTCCGTAGCTTTCCTTGGTCATATTGCTTCAGGTAAGGGTATTGAGGTAGATCCTAAGAAGATGGATGCGGTCAAGAGTTGTCCTAGACCTCTAACCCCTTCAGATATTAGAAGTTTCTTGAGTTTAGCCGATTACTATGGAAGGTTTGTTGAGGGATTTTCTTCAATTGCCTCTCCTTTGACGGCTTTGACTCAAAAGAAAGCTAAGTTCATATGGACCGAAGAATGTGAGAAGATTTGAAAGATAGACTTACTTCAGCTCCGTGTTGACCTTACCGAAAGGGATGATGATTTTGTGGTTTATTGTGATGCCTCGAGAATCGGGCTAGGGTGCATGCTTATGCAAAATGGGAAAGTTATTGCCTATGCCTCAAGGCAACTTACATTCATGAAAATAATTATCTGACTCACGACCTTGAATTAGCGGCGGTCATTTTTGCCTTAAAGATTTAGAGACACTATTTGTACGGAGTTCATGTTGACATGTTTACCGACCACAAGAGTTGGCAATATGTGTTTAATCAAAAAGATCTAAATCTTTGGCAAAGAAGGTGGTGGCTTGAGTTATTGAAAGATTATGACATGCATGTTCTTTATCACCCCGGTAAAGCTAATGTGGGGATGTTCTTAGTCGGTTATCTATGGGTAGTGTTGCTCATATTGAAGAAGAAAAGAAAGAGTTGGTTCGAGATGTTCATAGATTGGCTCGATTAGGTGTTCAACTAGTGGACTCCACCAAAGGTGGTATTATGGTTCACAATGGTTCTGAATCATCTTTTCTGGTGGATGTGAAAGCCATACAAGGTCTTGATCCAATATTGGTAGAATTGAAAGAAGCGGGGCTTAAGAAATCTGTTGAGTCTTTCTCCCAAGGGGAAGATGGTGTACTTAGATATCAAGGTCGTTTGTGTGTTCCAAATGTGGATGACTTGAGGGAACAGATCTTGACAGAAGATCATAGTTTGCGGTATTCCATTCACCTGGGAGCCACCAATATGTATCGTGATTTAAGGGAGGTCGATTGGTGGAATAGGATGAAGAAAGATATTGCAGGATTTGTGGGAAGTGTCCAAATTGCCAACAAGTGAAGGTTGAGCATCAGAAATCGAGAGGTTTACCCAAGATATTAGCATTCCTACTTGGAAGTGGGAAGATTTGAAAATGGACTTTATTGTTGGTTTGCCTCGCACCCGGTGACAGCATGACTCTATTAAGGTTATAGTAGATCAGACGATGAAATTGGCTCATTTCCTTCCCATCAAGGTTTATTATTCGGTGGAGGACTATGCTAAGATGTTATAGTGCCTTTGTCCATCATTTACGATCGTGGTACCTAATTCACTTCTCAATTTTGGAAGTCATTCCAAAAGGGTGTTGGTGCTCGTGTTAAGCTTAGTACGACCTTTCATCCCCAAACTGATGGGCAAGCGGAGCGTACTGTCCAAACATTGGAGGATATGTTGAGGGCTTGTGTGATTGATTTTTAGGGTAATTGGGACGACCATTTTCCAGTGATTGAGTTTGCTTATAATAATAACTATCACTCGAGTATTGATATGGCTCCATTTGAGGCCCTATATGGTAGGAGGTGTAGATCTCCTATATATTGGTTTGAAGTGGGTGAAGTTTCCCTAATAGGTCCCGTATTGGTACATGATGCCATAGAGAAAGTTCGACTTATTAGAGAAAGGTTAAAAATGGCTCAAAGTCGGCAAACGTCTTATGCCGATGTGAGAAGAAGGGATCTTGAGTTTGATGTTCATGATTGGGTTTACTTGAAAATTTCACCCATGAAGGTTGTAATGAGGTTTGGTAAGAAAGAGTAGCTTAGTCCCCGATATGTAGGCCCATATAAGATTTTGAGGCGTGTTGGTAAGGTTGCCTATGAGTTAGATTTGCCAAATGAGTTGGCATCAGTGCATCCAGTTTTCCGTGTCTCCATGTTGAAGAAATGTAATGGTGATTCGACAACCATAGTTTCCTTAGAAGGTTTGGGATTTAAGAAGAATCTCTCATATGAGGAAGTTCCGGTTGAGATTTTAGACCAGCAAGTCAAGAAGTTGAGAAACAAGGAAGTAGCTTCCGTAAAAGTGTTGTGGAGAAATCATTTAGTTTAGGGTGCTACTTTGGAGGCCAAGGCCAATTTAATGTTCCGATACCCTCAAATTTTTCTTCTACTCCTACTCTAGCTTAAGGTAAAGAGTACCTCTTGGTTTGTCCTTTGTTTTGGAGTCATATGTCTTATGTGTTTCCATGATTTCCCTATGATTATGCATGTTCATGAAAAACTCATGTTTTGAAAGAAAATGAGTTTATATGATTGATTTTCCTCATGTTGTTGTTAATTGAGTATGAGTTGCCTATAGACTTCATGAGATAAATAGATGAACATGTTTTAGCAATGATTTTTGAGAGTGAATTGCATATTGGCTCCATGAGATTGTGTTGAGCATGCTTTTAGCTTGAAGAAGGTAGTTCCTCCTTGAACACAAGTAATTTTGAAATTTTATGCATATTGGGTTGTTAGATGTAGTACCTACTTCATTATGATGCATTAAGTATGTTTAGTTTGGAGTTGATGTTTCCTCTTTGATTTGTGCATTGAACGAATGATGGGCTGTTAGACTTAGTTTCACCCCTTTTATGATGTTTTGAGAACGTCCTAGCTTGGAGTCGATAATTCCTCCTTGGTTGTATGCATTGCATTGTAGATTGTCACTCCTCAAGGGTACCCCCTGGACGTAAACATGGGACCTAGGATCACGAGTGACCCCAAGCTGACCCTGAGCTGGCATATCATAAGCAGAACTGAATATATCTATGAAAGATAAACTAGTGTGGAAGCAAAATCATGATATAACTAATAGTGGGGAAAACCCAAAGCTGGTCTGAATATATAAATACTGAATAAGAGTTTAATGATACTAAACAATCACTCAAATGCTAAAGCTGAATCTAAAACTATATCTGAATAAACCCTCTAACTGACTAGAGATTATGGGACATAGCCCAACTAACTCTAGCAAAATTGAAACTGAAATGAAAGACTAAATCTGAAAACATGTCTATTGTCCTCGAAAAATGAGGACTCACCACTGAAACTGTTGAATGTGGATTAGGAACCGATCTACGTGTGATCAGAATGTTGAGGACCTGAACCTAAATCATGAATATATGTAGCGCAGAGTATTCATCAATACTTGGAAGGTACTAAGCATACATGATAGGATAAAAGCTGAACAAAACATATAAGCTGAACAAAGAACAACTAAGGAATGACATAATCTGAACAAGATGGAAATACTGTGATATATTGAGAAGCACTGAACTGAATGCAATGATTAAGTACATAACATGTTGAGACTAAATACTAAAGAATAACTGAAAACCTGGTCAAATACATTAGAGTCTGACTGTCGGAGCTACTATTAACCGACATAAAACCACGTGAGCTAAACGTGGAGTCCGATGTATATGCCCCATCGACAGGACCCAATATACCTTGCCAGGGGTATAAAGGCATGATTGTTGGATGTATACGCCCAATCGAGAGGACCCAATATACCTTGTCAGGGGTATAAAGGAATGAATGGCGTGATCACTAAAGATGATGCCCACAGAGGGGACTTATAAACCTACGGGGGTACGTAGTTCTTGGACTATGAGGGTATGCTGAAACCCTAGTCCACTTGATGCTAAGCTTGCTCCCAATTGAATATGTATATGATACATTATGACTCAAATTCTGAATAGGTCAAAATACTGACATGCAAATCTAAGAATGCTACAATTATAAACTGATAATGTGACATTCAAAACTGGAGAATGTATATCTGTTTAACTAACCTAGCATGTGTAATTCATGAACTAAGAGAATCTACACAACTAGGGTTCTGAGTTTCATGCAAAGAACTAAGCAAGGATTCCAAAAAAATATGATAATCTGATTAGGAATACTCTAACAGGTAAGTCACAACCAATATCTAAGGTTTTAGAAACCCTAGGTCTAATCAAGATATAAGAATCAAGAATCTGACTGAATTTTAGGAAACTAGTGGATGTAAGAAATCCACTGAAATTCCACATACCTGGTAACGAAATTCACGAATAAATCTTTCGATTTCAGGGCTGGAACAGAAGAAAACTTGATGCATTCTTGGAAGGGTATTGAGTCACCTCTTTCTCCTCTTTTATTCTAAGCTTGGTGAATTCTAGAAAATAATGGTTTAGTGTAAAATTTGACTAGAATAATAGGCTAAAACTGACCAAAACGAAGTAGTTTAGGGATAAAATAATAAGGAAAAGACCCAACTACCCCTAACTAAAAAGTTGACTGCCCCATTGACGTAGCTGACTGACAAGCTGTAAGTCGACTGACGGTCCGTCCTGTCAGTCGTCGTTTGGCTGTCAGAGGGCTGAAATATGGAATCTGCAAAAAAATTCAATTAGCCCAAACATATATCCCAAACTCTAAGTTCCTTCTCCTTACATCAGTATAGGACGTCTGTCTTAAGTCTATTTCTGACCTGCTGATATTTTTCCATAGCAACATAAACCGAATCTGGCCCAATCAAGGCTGCTTCATCTACTCATCCACCTTAGGAATACATAAGCGGCCATCTCCTTCTTGGAAGAAAACCTCTACTTTCAATTGATGAAATGCACCTTCCAATTGAAGCAGTATGGGATCACTATATCCTTTTCCTTATCCCCCACTACCAATCAAGATTCTGATCTATTTTGGATTATCACACAGCCATGTGATGTGTCCGTAAGACTAACTCCTAAGCGAACAAGCCGATGACTGTCTTTTGATAATTCCTTCCCTTTTTCCTCAACATCTGCCACACTACCCTTTAGAGATCATCTTTTTGACCTTAAGGTAAAAGATAATTCGACTTTTAGGCACTGACCTACTACCCTTCCATTCAAAGACTGGCTCATTGGAAACTGGAACCGATCGATCCTAGTTCTGCTATTGACTGAGTCATAACATGAATGTAACCAATCCATGCCTAGAATGATATCAAATTCTACCATTTATAAATCTACACGATCTGCTGAGGTGACTTTCTAAGAGACTGTGACAGGGCAATTTTTTAATACTCGTCTAACTTTAACTAGGTCACCCACTAGAGTAGAGACTGAGAAGTGTTCTGAAAGAGTACTGACACCTAAGATTACTGCTATAAAGAGAGTTACAAAGGTAAGAGTAGCCCATTGATCTAACACTGCAAAAACATCTAAAGAAGGACTCGAAATGTACCAGTGACCACATCAAGAGAATCTTCCTGGTCCTGGTGAGCTTGGGAGCATAGAACCTGACATGGTGCTAACCGCCACCTATACCAAATGACCCACCCTGTTGAGTTGGGCGACCTACTGGTGCTTTTGGGTCTGTAGGTTGAGCCCTACTTTCGTTACCTCCCTGCCCCTGCATAGTAGAAGGGTAATTCTTCACCTTATGGCCAGACTGACCACATCCAAAGCATCCTTCCTTGCATGCAAGACACTCGCTCGTATGGTTCTCACCACAATTTGGACAAAATGGGTAGGTACTATTTCCTGAAAACACTTCCTTGAGACTTAGAGCCTGGTGCCCTACTATTCTGATCCTATCAAAATTGTGAGTGATTTCCACAACCCAATTTCTGCTGAGAATACTCATAGTTCCGTGTTCTCACTTTCTTTATTGTCCTTGGCTATTTCCCTAGGCTTATCCCCCTCAATCTGCTGAGCATGAGTCATGAGCCTAGAGATATTCATATCTTCTAACAACATAGCATTACTGCATTCTGTCTTCAATAAGTCAGATAACCCAAATAGAAACTTACTCCTTTGTGCCCTTGGATCAGCAACCATGTGTGGAGCATACCTAGAGAGTTAGGTGACCTTCAGCCCGCACTCTTGGACTGACATTGAACCTTTCCTCAAGTTCAAAAACTTTTGAGCTTTAGCATCCCTCAACTCTCTCGGGAAGAACCTCTCCAGAAAAGCTCCAGTAAAACACTCCCAAGTCATAGGAATTGCATCCACACTCCTGTTTTCCTTCCAATGAGTAAGCCAAATGTGAGCCACATCCTTAAGTTGGTAGGATGCCAACTCTACCCTTTCATTTCCCCTCACTTGCATCACTCCAAAGATTTTCTTAACCTCATCAATGAAGTTTTGTGGGTCCTCACCAACTTGTGACCCTAAAAACTCAGGAGGATTCACCCAAAAAAAGTCTCGGACCCTAGCTATCACTGATCCACTATTTCTATTAGTAGGAACTGGTCCTTCTGATTGTTCTGATTAGTCATACTCTGAGCCAAAAGCTGAATCGCATTCCAAAACTCTGTATTTGAAACCTCATGGTCTAGGACTGGAGAGACTGCATTAGCATTGCGTGCATTAGCATTCCGTGGGTAAGCTCTACGAGAAGACATGATCTGAAATGCATAACGTCGAATTAGAAATGAGAAGTTCGATCATACCTTACGAACGATAAGAATAACAAAGAAAGTGAATTTTTCCTAAAACACTTCGTAGCCTTCCTCTCATTAGATGTGGTGCACTTCACACCCATGAAAAGTACTCTACATAGTGCGGCTTTAAGACATCCAAGGACTCTTAAACCTAATGCTCTGATACCAAGTTTATCACGCCCTGAGGATACCCACGCGATGTAAACACGGGACCTGAGATCACGAGTGATCCCAAGCTAACCTTGAGCTGGCATATCATAAGAAGAACTGAATATATCTATTAAAGATAAACTAATACGGAAGCTAAATCATGATATAACTAATAGTGGGGAATACCCAAAGATGGTCTGAATATATAAATACTGAATAAGAGTTTAATGATACTAAACAATCACTCAAATGCTAAAGCTGAATCTAAAAATATGTCTGAATAAAGCCTCTAACTGACTAGAGATGCTGGGACATGCCCAGCTAACTCTAGAAAAATTGAAACTGAAATGAAAGACTAAATATGAAAATATGTCTATTGTCCTTGAAGTATGAGGACTCACCATTGAAGCTACTGAATGTGGATCGGGAACCGATCTACACGTGATCTGAATGCTAAGGACTTGAACCTACATCATGAAAAAATGTAGCGCAGAGTATACGTCAGTACTTGGAAGGTACTGAGCAACCATGATAGGATAAAAGCTGAACAAAACATATAATCTGAACAAAGCTCAACTGAGCAATGACATAATCTGAACATGATGGAAACACTGAGATATACTGAAAAAGAGTGAACTGAATGCAACGACCAAGTACATAACATGCTGAGACTAAATACTGAAGAATAACTAAACACCTGGTCAAATACACTAGACTTTGACTATGGCAGCTACTATTAATCGACATAAAACCACATGAGCTAAATATGGAGTTTGATGTATACGCCCCATCGATAGGACCCAATATACCTTGCCAGACGTATAAAGGCACGACTGTTCGATGTATACACCCCATTAAGAGGACCCAATATACCTTGCCATGGGTATAAAGGCATGAATGGTGTGATCACTAAAGCTGATGCCCATAGATGGGACTTATAAACCTACGGGGCACATAGTTCTGGGACTATGAGGGTACGCTGAAACCCTAGTCCACTCGGTGCTATGCCCACTCACAACTGAATATGTATATGATACATTATGGTTGAAATACCAAAATACTGAATAATTAAAAATACTGACATGCATTTATGAGAATGTATAATTTATATACTGATAATGTGACATTTGAAACTGGAGCATGTATATCTGTTTAACTGACCTAGCATGTGTAATTCATGAACTAAGAGAATCTACACAACTAGGGTTCTGAGTTTCATGCAATGAACTAAGCAACGATTCCACGAAAACATGATAATGTGATTAGGAAAACTCCAATAGTTAAGTCATAACCAATATCTAAGGTTTTAGAAACCCTAGGTCTAAGTAAGATATAGGAATGAAGAATCAGAATGAATGCTAGGGAACTAGTGGATGAAAGGAATCCACTGAAATCCCACACACTTGGTGACGAAATTCACGGAGAAATCATTCAATTTCAGGGCTGAAGAAATCTTGCTGCTTTCTTGGAAGGGTTTTGAGTCGCCTCTTTCTCCTCTTTTAATCTAAGTTTGGTGAATTCTAGATAATAATGGTTTACGGTAAAATTTGACCAAAATAATAGGCTAAAACTAACCAAAACGAAGTAGTTTAGGGACAAAATAATAAGGAAAAAACCCAACTACCCTTAACTAAAAAATCGACTGCCCCTTCAACAAAGCTGATTGACGAGCCATAAGTCACATGACAGTCTATCCTGTCAGTCGTCCTTTGATGTCAGAGGACTAAAATATGGAATCTGAAACTAAAAGTCGACTGGCCCATCGACAGAGCTGACTGACGGGTCGTGAGTTGACTGACGGTCCATCCTGTAAGTCGTCATTTGGCTGTCAGAGGGCTGAAATCTGGGTTCTAAAACTAAAAGTTGGCTGACCCATCGACAGACCTGACTGACTGTCCGTGAGTCGACAGACGGTCCGTAGGTGGCCTCCGTCGGTGGCACCTGCAACTTCTGAAAATTTGGAAATTTTTTTCTATTCTCGAATCGGGGTTGTTACAATATCTCCCCCATGGGAACATTCGTCTTCTAATGAAGACTAAACAAGTTGGGTATGGAGGGAAGGAGCTACAATCCCTACCCCTAAGTACTAGAAATTGATATCTGACTGAACTGAGTTCCAAGAACATGCAAATGTGCTGAAAATGCAACAACAACGGAAGGAACAAGGTACTAAGACTGAATTTATGCACGAGTAAGCTAAAAGACTGGAGAGGAACTATTACCTTAAGCTAAAATGGAATTGGAAGGAAAAACATAAAGATACTTGAGCTTCGTGGCTGCTTCTGCATCCCAAGTAGCTCCCTCTACGGACTAAATCCTCCAAGCTTGTCAAATCTCATCACCCCCTTCATAGGTGATACTTTCATGAAAACCCAATCATTTATCCCAAACTCTAAGTTTTTTCTCCTTACATCAGTATAGGACGTCTGTCTTAAGTCTATTTTTGACCTGTTGAACTTTTTCCATAGGATCATAAATCGAATCTGGCCCAATCAAGGCTGCTTCATCTACTCATCCACCTTAGGAATACATAAGCGACCATCTCCCTCTTGGGAGAAATCCTCTACTTTCTATTGATGAACAACACCTTCCAACTGAAGCAGTATGGGAACACTATACATTTTTCCTTATCCCCCGCTACCAATGGAGATTTTGATCTATTCAGGATTATCCTACAACCATCTGATGTGTCCGTAAGACTAACTCCTAAGCGAGCAAGACGATGACTATCTTTTGATAATTCCTTCCCTTTTTCCTCAACATCTGCCACACTACCCTTTAGAGATCATCTTTATGGCCTTAGGGTAAAGGATAATTCGACCTACAGGCACTGAACTACTACCTTTCCATTCTAAGACTAGCTCGTTGGAAACTGGAACCTAACGATCCTAGTTCTACTATCGACTGAGGCATAACATGAATGTAACCAATCCATGCCTAGAATGATATCGAATTCTACCATTTCTAATTCTCCAAGATCTGCTGAGGTGACTTTCTAAGAGACTGTGACAGGGCAATTTCTGAATACCCGTCTAACTTTAACTAGGTCACTAACTGGAGTAGAGACTGAAAAGGGTTCTGAAAGATTACTAACACCTAAGATTACTGCTATAAAGAGAGTTACAAAGGTAAGAGTAGCCCATGGATCTGACACTGCAAAAACATCTAAAGAAGGACTCGAAATGTACCAGTGACCACATCAAGAGAATCTTCCTGGTCCTGGCGAGCCCTTGAGAGCATAGAACCTGCGTTGGCGCTGACTGCCGCTTGTACCAGATGACACACCCTGTTGAGTTGGGTAACCAACTAGTGCTATTGGGACTGTAAACTAAGCCCTACTATCGTTACCTCATTTCCCCTGCCTATCAGAAGGGCAATTCTTCACCCTATGACTACAATGACCGCATCCAAAGCATCTTTTTTTGCCTGGAAGACACCTGCCCGGATGGTTCTTACCATAATTTGGACAAATTGGGTAGGTCCTATTTCCTGAAACACTTCCCTGAGACTTAGAGCCTGGTGCCCTACTATTTTGATCTTGTCGAAACTGTTAGTGATTTCCACCACCCGATTTCGGCTGAGAGTACTCATAGTTCCGTGTTCTCGCTTTCTTGTTGTCCTTGGCTATTTCCCTAAGCTTATCTCCTTAACCTGCTGAGCATGAGTCATGAGCCTAGAGTTATTCATATCCTCTGACAACATAGCATTACAGCACTCTATCTTCACTAAGTCGGATACACCAAATAGAAACTTACTCATTTGTACCCTTGGATCGGCAACCATATGTGGAGCATACCTAGAGAGTTGGGTGACCTTCAGCCCGCACTCTTTGACTGACATTGAACCTTTTCTCATGTTCATAAACTCCTGAGATTTAGCCTCTCTCAACTCTCTCGGGAAGAGGTTGTCCAGAAAAGCACTAGTAAAACATTCTCAAGTCATAAGAACTGCATCCACACTCCTTATTTTCTTTCCACTGAGTAAACCAAATGTGAGCCACATCCTTAAGCTGGTAGGATGCCAATTGTACCCTATCATTTCCCGTCACTTGCATCATTCCAAAATTTTCTTAACCTCATCAATGAAGTTTTGTGGGTCCTCACCAACCTGCGACCCTAAAAGCTCAAGCGGATTCATCCTAGCAAAATCTAGGACCCTAGCTGCCACCGATCCACCATTTCTACTAGTAAGAACTGGACCTTCTAATTGTTCTGATTAGTCATACTCTCAGCCAAAAGCTGATTCGCATTCTGAAACTCTGCATTCGAAACCTTATGGTCTAGGACTGGAGGGACTGCGTTAGCACTGCATGCTTTAGCATTTCTTGGGTAAGCCCTATGAGGAGGTATGATCTAAAACGCATAACGTCGAATAAGAAATGAGAAGTTGGATCATACCTTACGCACGATAAAAGTAGCTAAGAAAGTGATTTTTCCTAAAACACTTCGTAGCTTCCCTCTCATTAGATGTGGTGCACTTCACACCCATGAAAAGGACTCTACTTAGTGCGGCTTTAAGACATCCTAGGACTCTTAAACCTAATGCTCTAAAACCAAGTTTGTCACGCCCCGAGGCTTCCCCTACGACGTAAACACGGGACCTGGGATCAAGAGTGACCCCAAGCTAACACTGAGTTGGCATATCATAAGCAGAACTGATTATATCTATAAAAGATAAACTAATACAGAAGCTAAATCATGATATAACTAATAGTGGGAAATACCCAAAGCTGGTCTGAATATATAAATGTTGAATAAGAGTTTAATGATACTGAACGATCACTCAAATGCTAAAGCTGAATCTAAAACTATGTCTGAATAACGCCTCTAACTGATTAGAGATATTGGGACATGCCCCAACAAACTCTAGCAAAATTGAAACTGAAATAAAAGACTAAATCTGAAAACATGTCTATTGTCTTTGAAGTATAAGGACTCACCACTGAAGCTGCTGAATGTGGATCGAGAACCAATCTACGCATGATCTGAATATTGAGGACCTGAACCTACATCATGAAAAGATGTAGTGCAAAGTATGCGTCAGTACTTGGAAGGTGCTGAGCATGCATAATAGGATAAAAGCTGAACAAAACTTATAAGCTAAACAAAGCACAACTGAGCAATGACATAATCTGAACATGATGGAAATATTGAGATGTACTAAAAAGGTGTGAACTGAATGCAATGACCAAGTACATAACGTGCTGAGACTAAATACTGAAGAATAACTGAACACTGGTCAAATACACTAGAGTCTGACTGTGGGAGCTACTATTAATCGACATAAAACCACGTGAGCTAAACGTGGAGTTCGATGTATATGCCCCATCAATAGGACCCAATATACCTTGCCAGAGGTATAAAGGCATGACTGTTCGATGTATACACCCCATTGAGAGGACCCAATATACCTTGCCAGGGATATAAATGTATGAATGGCGTGATCGATAAAGCTGATGCCCACAGAGGGGACTTATAAACCTACGGGGGCACGTAGTTCTGGGACTACGAGGTTACGCTGAAACCCTAATCCCTCGATGCTAAGGCCACTTCCAACTGAATATGTATATGATACATTATAGCAGAAATACTGAATAGCTCAAAATACTGACATGAAAATCTGAGAATGTGACAATTATATACTGATAATGTGACATTCAAAACTGGAGCATGTATAACTGTTTAACTGACCTAGCATGTGTAATTCCTTAACTAAGATAATCTACACAACTAGGGTTCTGAGTTTCGTGCGAATAACTAAACAACGATTCCACGAAAACATGATAATGTGATTAGGAATACTATAATAGCAGTCACTTCCAATATCTTAGGTTTTAGAAACCCTAGGTCTAAGCAATATATAGGAATCAAGAATCAGACTGAATTCTAGGGAGCTAGTGGATGAAAGGAGTCCACTAAAATCCCACACACTTGGTGACGAAATTCACGGAGAAATCATTCAATTTCGAGGCTAAAGAAAACTTGTTGTGTTATTGGAAGGGTTTTGAATCGCCTCTTTCTCCTCTTTTATTCTAAGCTTGGCGAATTCTAAAGAATAATGGTTGAGGGTAAAATTTGACTAGAATAATAGGCTAAAACTGACCAAAATGAAGTAGTTTAGGGATAAAAATAATAAGGAAAAGACCCAACTACCCCTAACTAAAAAGTCGACTACCCCATCGATAGAGCTAACTGACAGGCCATAAGTCGACTGGCGGTCCATTCCGTCAGTCGTTGTTTGGTTGTCAGAGGGCTGAAATCTGGAATCTGAAACTAAAAGTTGACTGGCCCATTAACGGAGTTGACTGACAGGTCGTGAGTCGACTGACGGTCCGTCTTGTCAGTCGTCGTTTAGTTGTCAGAGTGCTGAAATCTGGGTTCTGAAACTAAAAGTCGACTAGCCCATCGACGGAGCTGACTGACGGGCCATGAGTCGACTGACGGTCCGTAGGTGGCCTCCGTCAGTGGCACCTGCAACTTCTGAAAATATGGAAAAAAATTATATTCTCGAATCAGGGGTGTTACATAGGTTGGGTTGTTAGTTCCTATCCTACTCTTTTAGAACCAGTTTGAATCTCATTCAAGGACGAAGGATCCCTAGGGGGAGATATTGTAACACCACATATCCGGAATAGGGAAATGAAACCATTTTTGGGAAGTTGCAGGTGCCAGCCACGGAGGCCAACCACGGCCCGTGGGTAGGTCCTTGGACCGTAGTGTGGTCCGTGGACTGGCCTCTTTGCCAATGTTGGAGAGGCTCAGGACCACGGCCTAACCTACGGACCGTAGGCCAGACCAGACCACGGTTAGTGTTTCACTGGCCAATTTCCAACTTTCTGATGACTAACGATGGTCCACCAAGATGGACCGTAGGTCAGACCACGGTCCGTCGACTGGGGTCCATTGGTGGTCAGTTGTCTGTTATTTTCAGGGGCAATTGGGTCTTTTCCTAATTAATTAGTACCTATATTATGTCGTTGTTATTTTCAGGGGCAGTTGGGTTTTTTCCTAATTAATTAGTTCCTATATAAGTCTTTTTGCCCCCAAATTTCCCAATAGAAATCATTCTCTCAAAACTCACCAAAAAGAAGAACTCTCAAATAATTCTCTCTCTAGAACTTGAAGAAGAAGAAGGATTCACCTAGGGTTTCAAGCCATGGTCTCAATTCCTCCATTTAAGGCTAGCATTTGGATTCAAGGTATAATAGTTTTCATCCATGGATTCCTTCTATCCATAGAGTTCCCAAATTCCTCTATTTCAAAAGGTAAAATTTCCCCAATTGAGTTAGGGTTTTCTTTAATTATCATGGGTTCTCTTTAATGTTGATTTAAATGATTGAATTATGATCCCTTATGCATGAATTGATGAAGTACTATGATTTTATGATGATTTCCCCCATGAACCCATGTTATCCCCATGTTTTCAAGTTATGAATCATATGATGTGGGATTTTGATCTTTAAGAAAGAGTTTTATGAAATTAAGCATGTATTGCTAGCTTTCCATGAATTTATGATAAAATCCATATCTAACCCATGTTTTCTAAGCATTTATGATTGAAAGTGGGTTTTGAACCTCAAGAGGTAATTATGGACTTATGTATTTTCTTATGAAATCTATGTAAATGTTTTAAGGGTGCTTTGAGAGTAAAGTACCCATGATGATGATCATGATATGTTATTGAAAGAATTTCTCAATGTACACACCAGATCAAGATGTGAAAGGTTTTCTCACAGAGAAAGGATTCTTAGGTTGAAAGACTTCTCACCTAATTGAATCAAAGAGTAAGAGCTATCCTAATGAAACTAGTTTGGATTGGTTGTCCAAGGACACCTTTCCATGAATTATGAGATAAGTCAAGACTTAATAACTATTCTGTGGGATTTATGGTTAGCATCGAGAGGATATTGATTATGAGATGGAAGCTCTCCCATTAGTAGAGGTCGGATTTCTAGAAGCAATCTCATGAGATGGAAGCTCTCCCGCTAGTAGAGGCCGTATTTCTAGTAGCAATCTCATTATCCCTTAACAATGTGCCCCCATAGGTTTATTACCTAGTAGATCCACTTAAGCTAGAAGTTCATGGTCCTTACCTTGGCAAGTAGGACAACCTTTTTCGGTGTGGGAGACACTGAGGGATCATGTTATAGATCACATGGTCTCTATGTCGGTTAGGGCTACTTCCCCACATTAATAATAAACTAAGGTTACTTCAAGAAGTATCGCATATGAGTTCAAAGGTTTTAAAGATGATGTTAGCTTGCATTGACCATGGTTTTATGACTTATGTTTTCTAACTCTCTTATATCATGTTTTAGCTTTGTCAATTGCATGTCATGAAATGAAATGTCCCTTTTAGCATGATTTAACTGTTTTTATGCATGGATATCATACTTGGTACATTGTTTTTTACTAACGCATACTCTTGCCTACATTTCCCCAAATATAGGGTCTGACAGTCAGGGTCATCAGTTTCGTGGCTAGAGGTTGACTTGAGATATTTCCTAGCTTTGGTGAGTCCTCATGCTTCGAGGATGGACTTTTATTGTTTAGTTCCTTTTCTTGTATTTCACTTTTGAACATCATGTATGGGCTAGGCCCCCAATTTCATTCTATTATATTAGATGGCTATATTAAGACAATTGTTTTAGACTTCCGCTTTTCCTTTTATAAAATGTTTTGGACTTGGACTATTGTTTTACTCTTATTGTTCTATTTCTTATATTATGAGAGCTAAGTGGCTTGTATGAAGTCCTTCGGGGTTTTATATGCCATGTTACATCTAGGGGGTACCCCTGGGTCATGACAATAAGTTGGCGACAGATATGCGGAATATGGACGTGACTTTTACGGATGGAGATATGGCCTTAATGTTGTTAACTTCACTTCCTGATGAGTTAGAGCACCTTCAAACTACTCTATTGCATGGGAATGATGAAGTATTGATGCTTATCGTGACCAACGATACTAACCTACGGTATGAGTACCTACAATCGTTGACAGTATAGTAACCCAACTAAAGGTTGGGGTCGTGTCCTAAGGGAATGGTTTTGAGAATTGATAGAAAAATAAAATTTAGCTCTAACTAGTCATAGCTAAAGATATTAACGAGTGAAAACATAGTAAACTAAAGAGGGTGACATGAAAGTGTCAAATATCGATTTGGGGGTTTTGTCACAAGTAGTAAAAATAGCAAAAATTAACAAGAAAATCAAGTATGGGGAAATGTTCTTGGGGTGTGACCGTAATACAAGTTGAGATAAGTAGTTGGATACATGCTTTTGAAAGGAAATTTGTAAGATAATAGTGACTAGGCTAAGCTTTAAATGGAAATAAGTTCCATCTCGGGCAACTTACCCCGTTTCAAATGTGTTCCTCTCGTACACACATTTTCCACATGAAGACCAGCCTACGCCTTACCCCACTCACTCTCTCGAGCTGAGTGTTAGGATATGGGAATAGGGCATACCCTCTCGGGCTGAACCTCAAGTCGACCCACTCCTTAGGCCATCAGTCTAGTGGTCTTGGTTTCACGACCTCCCTCTCGGGAAAGCCAAAAACACATGGGTGGCTTTGTATTTGGAACTACAAACCCTTTAGATTAAACCACAACCACTAGGTGAAATCACCATTAAACTACATCTAACCTATCAGCAAGCAAGACCCAACAACAATATCAATACATATTTGCTAAATCACACCACAAGAATGGGGGTTTTAGCCACACATCAAGAAATAACAAAATACACCTACAATGATACTAAAATCAAATGGGTATAAGAAATT
>JAJONQ010042154.1:0-32007 GCA_036250385.1 Solanum microdontum | reverse complement strand
GGAAAACCCCTATGAAATAAAATTTTCCCCAACATAATTTCAAATCTTCACATTCTTTAAGTTTGCAAACAAAAATCTTCAAATTCTTCAAATCTGCAAATTGAGGTCTCAAACTAGACAAGTATTTAGATTGAATTCTTCAAACCTTATAAGGATGTGAATTAAGTCTTTAAATCCTCCATGTTTATGAATTAAAGACTTCAAATTCTCCAAGTATGTTTGTTGAAGTCTTCAAATTATTCAAGTCTGCAAGTTGAAGTATTCAAATCCTCCAACTCAGCTAGTCAAAGCCTTCCAATCTTCCAAATATGCATGTAGAAGTCTTCAAAATCCTCCAAATATGCAAGTTTAAGTTATCAAATCCACCTAGTCTTCAAGTGGAAGTTTCAGATCTACCATATTTGGATGTCACATTATTTCAAGTCGTTCAGTCTAAAGGTTGAAGTCTTTAAGCCTTACCTTTCTCAAGGCAAGGACGACTATTTATCCATTTGTGCCATGAAATTACCTTTAAATTTATCTTTTTTTATGATGGAGACGAGTATCCATCTTTTTGCACCGGAAGATTACCTTTAAATTTAGTTTTCTTAAGTTGAGGACAAAAACAAAATTTCCCTTTGGATCTTAAGATGACGTTTTGATGGGTTTATGCATAAAATTATATCTAAATTTTCATGTCCTATGGTGAGCAAATTTGTGCTTTTTTACCTTAAGCTGGTTTTTTCATGGATTTATCCTTGAAAAGATTTCAAAAGTTTCGTATTTTAAGGTGAACAAAATTTTCCGCTTTGCACCTTAAGCGGGTCTTTTCATGGATATATCCGTAAAAGGATCTTCAAATTTTTATGCTTCAAGGTGGAAAATTTGTTTTCCTTCAGACCTTATGCTTAAATATTTGGGATCTCATGAAGCCTCCAAATTATGATCTCAAGGCGGAGATGTTAAACACATCGCTTCACACCTCAAACTCAAGTATTCAGGCTCTCATAAAACTCAAATTAGTGATCTTAAGGTAGGGACGGTAAACACATCTCTTCACATTTTATTCTTAAATATTCAAGATCTCATAAAGCCTCAAATTTGTGGTGTCAAGGTGGAGTCGTTAAACACATCTCTTCACACCTTATTCTCAAAAATTCACGATATCATAAAACCTCAAATTTATAATCTCAAGGTGGGGGACATTAAACACATTCCTTCACACGTTAAACTCAAGTATTTGAGATCTCACAAACACTCAAATTGAAATCTCAGACGGAGATGTTAAACATATTCCTTCGCATTGTTTGCATAAATATTCAGGATCTTAGATAGCCCCAAAATTTGTTGTTTCATGACGGAAACTTTCAACACGTCCCTTCATATCCAATGCTCAAATATCAGGTATCTCATAAAGCCTCAATAGTATGATCTTAAGGCAGGAACATTAAACACATCCCTTCAAACCTCAAGATCAAATTCTTGTGTTGTGATTAAAAACTCTCAATTATGTAACATATCTCCACAAAATGCAAATATTTCTTCCATGAACCTACAATAACAAAGAGTAACAAAAATCACAAAGAAGAGAGAAATATATACCTTATAGACTCAAAGCTACTGTTACAGATGTTATGATTTTTGTCGAAATACTATTAAACATACACGTATTTATAGACCCAATAGAGGGGCATGTTCTTCTTTAATTGATAAGCTGAGAAATGATTCATTATAATTTTTGACAGCAAATTGTGAAGCGGTGCCTTTGTAAGGTAACTTGCAAGTCATCACTAATGAATACAAAAACTACTAAGGAAAAAGGAATGATCTTTAGAATGTAATAATCAACAAAGTCAAGCCTCTATTTCTTGCCACGTAATTACTAAAAAAATAATTAAAAATTAGTTAATTAAAAAATGTTCCCATATTGGTCTATGTTTATTTTTAATATTACAACTGAAGTATCAAGTTAATACTTCAAGTTTAGTCTTTAAAAGATAAAATATCTCGACAAGACTTGAAGCAGGGGGCATTTGTAACATTTAAATTTTGTTGGAAATTCTAATTGTATTAGATTCAAGATATACTAATCTAAATAAATCATGTTGATTAATATAATTGGATTAATTATTTGAATCTAATAATTATTAATTTAATTACAGTCCAATTTCATTTGACTAGAAGCTCACTTTGTTAAGCCCAATGGCATCTCATCCTAGAGGTCCAAATTGGTGCCACATGTCAAATGACGTGTCATGCCAAGTAAAATGAAGAAGCCAATATAATCATGTCATGTGTAAAAATGGAATTACATGCCTATCCCAATTAAAGCCAAATAAAAATGAGTAACGTGTATAAGTGACATTTTCTGGCAAATAAATATCATCATGTCACTTAAATTTTATTTACCAAAGTAAACCTATTTTCATAACTATTCCTCCACCATGTCACTTAAATCTGATCATGAGCCTAAGAAAGCATGTTCTTACCATAACCCCTGTATTCTAGAACTATAAATAGAGGTCCTCCTGATTCAAGTTCGTGGATCAAACGTCACAAATATTTCTATAAGATACAAGTTCAAGAACACAAGTTCAAGAACAAGCTCAAAAGACTTTGGATACAAGTATATGTCAACAACAAGTTGGATTTTATGATCAATATCAAGCCTACAAGTCCTTCATTTTATATTTGAAAAAGACAAGTCAAATGATTGATTTTAACACTCATATTTGAAATTAAATAAATATGATTGTTGCAATATTTTTTAATATTGATTATTATTTTAACTACGCGAATTTAATTGTCTATAATTATATAGGTGAATTCAATTGTCTATAATTATATATAGATTTAATTAGGCCCTAGCTGTAAAAGTGTGTAAATTCGCAAAGTAACTTCAAATGTCGTGATATGATAAACCAAAAGAAAAAGAAGATTAGTTATATGAAAGTTCATTTGAATTTTTAATTTTTTTCTAGAGAAAAGACTCAAATATGTCATCAAACTTTGAGAAAAGACTCACATATGCCATTTGTTGATGTTTAGCTCATGTATGCCATTTCCGTTTGAGAAAAGACTCATTCATGTCATTATTTATTAATGGAAAATGTAGTTTCGATTTTGCAAAACCATTTTTTCTATACGTTGTCACAAATTAAATCATTTTGTTTAAGGAAAAAGGTTCAAATATGCCATAAACTTTTAAAAAAGACTCATCTATGTCATTTGTTAAAAGTTTGGCTCATCTATGTAAATTCAGTTAACAAAGAATGGTATGAATAAGCCTTTTATCAAACAAAAATAGTAGAGATGAGCCAAAATTATAACAAATAATATAAATGAGCATCTTCTCAAAGTTTGATGACATATTTAAGTTTTTTTTACCCTTTTTTAGAAAACCTTCTTTGATAGCAGTTGATATTTTGCATAATTTACTCTAAATAAAATTACTAGTGAAATGGGTTGTCTAATGTTTAGCGAAGAAGTAAGAGTAACAAGTAAAAAAACAATACTTTTAGGTGGAAAGCACCCAACTCAAAAGGTGTAAAACACCATGAAATTTACCTCTACAAGATTTAACTATAACTTCACTAAATTAGTGACCCTCAACAATTTAAGATTAAAAAATTTGTAACCTAAGGAACTAACTCCTATTTCTAAACTTCAAGTTATGGATTTAGATTACAACTCTTGCAATCCTAGGAACTAACTCTAATTCCTAAACTTCAAGTTATGAATTCAAATTATAACTCTTGCAAATCTAAAAAGTAACTCTAATTCCTAAACTTCAACACATACCACTCAAGGTATGTGTTCCCAATGCTTTGAGTAATCCCAACTTGAAGACATCACTTCTAATTCATTTAATAACTCACTAAAATAAGATTAAATCAAAACTCAATCACAAAGAAAAATTCACAATGCATAAGTTGTGTAATATTACTAGGTTCTTTGATGTGTTCCTTCAATCAATTGTTAGCATTTATGAAGTCAATTTTCCAATTCTTTTTTACTTTATAAGTGCACAAATATTCTGAACGACTTTGCTTCTATTAAAGCACGACTCTTCAGAAAGTTGGTCTTCACTTCAAACTCCACATTTACTCAAACTCTGTTGACTTAGAGTCCTACTTCAAGCAAGACTCCTTCAATTCAAAATCCTTGACTGTTTAGACTTCTTGTTCAAATCAAACTCTTTGATTCTTTTCTGTTGTATTCAAACTTCAATTCATTAATTTAACACATGTACAAACTCCCCATTGATTCAAACTCTTTTGACCTAGCGTTCTACTTCAACTGAACATCCCTCTTTAAGTCAAGCTCTTTTATTCTTTTGTATTGTAGTCGAACTTCAACTCTTCAATTCAGCACATGTTTGTTTCCTTAAGTTTATCACGAAATTATCATATATTCCTTGACTATTGACACTTATTTTTATTCATTAATGGTCTTGTTGAGAATTCAGCCTCTTCGTACAATGCATTTTTGAACCAGACCGGCTAACATATTTTATGTTACTTTTACAATCATGAAAACTCCATAGAACCCAACATTTAAAATAACACCTCTGTATGTAGTTTATTCATATATTTTGTTTGAAATGACCTAAGGAACTAACTCCTATTTCTAAACTTCAAGCCATGGATTTAGATTACAACTCTTGCAATCCTAGGAACTACCTCTAATTCCTAAACTTCAAGTTATGAATTCAGATTATAACTCTTGCAAATCTGTAACCTAAGGAACTAACTCCTATTTCTAAACTTCAAGTCATGTATTTAGATTACAACTCTTCTAATCCTAGGAATTAACTCTAATTCCTAAACTTCAAGTTATGAATTCAGATTATAACTCTTGCAATTCTAAAAACTAACTCTAATTCCTAAACTTCAACACATACCTTGAGAGGTATGTGTTCCCAATGCTTCGAGTAATCCCAACTTGAAGACATCACTTCTAATTCATTTAATAACTCACTAAACTAAGATTAAATCAAAACTCAATCACAAAGAAAAATTCACAATGCATAAGTTGTGTAATATTACTAGGTTCTTTGATGTGTTCCTTCAATCAATTGATAGCATTTATGAAGTCAATTTTCCAATGCTTTTTTACTTTATAAGTGCACAAATATTCTGAATGACTTTGCTTCTATTGAAGCACAACTCTTCTGAAAGTTGGTCTTCACTTCAAACTTCACATTGACTCAAACTCTCTTGACTTAGAGTTCTACTTCAAGCAAGACTCCTTCAATTCATTATCCTTGACTCTTTAGACTTCTTCTTCAAATCAAACTTCAATTCATTAATTTAACACATGTACAAACTCCCCATTGATTCAAACTCTTTTGACCTAGAGTTCTACTTCAATTGAAAATTCCTCTTTAAATCAAGCTCTTTTATTCTTTTGTATTGTAGTCGAACTTCAACTTTTCAATTCAGCACATGTTTGTTTCCTTAAGTTTATCACAAAATTATCATATATTCCTTGACTATTGCATTTATTCATTAATGGTCTTGTTGAGAATTCAGCTTCTTCGTACAATGCATTTTTGAACCAGACCGACAAACATATTTTATGTTACTTTTACAATCATGAAAACTTCATAGAACCCAACAATTAAGATAACACCTCTGTATATAGTTTATTCATAAATTTTGTTTGAAATGGCCATGTTTTTTTTATAGTATAACTGATCCATATTAATTATACTTGTTCCATGAGATGTGAAAATTTCTTGCATATAATCCATTTTTCATATCTTGGTCTAGAATATGTTATGCATGTTATTGAAGTGAAATAATAGGTTTTGTTCTATTTAGAAGGTGATAATAGGTTTTCTTTGATATATTTGTAAAATTTCAACCTTTTCAAATATTGTTATCATTAGATAGCCCCTTGAGCCTGTGGCCTTCCATTTGGTAGCCTCAGTAATAACGCTCAAATTACTTGTAAAACCATTAAACAACAAGCAGTCATTAGCAATCTAATTACACAATATATAAGGTCGGGGTCAAGTCCCACTTGGAGTGGTATATGAAAGAATTCAATTGCAAAGTCAATTTGTGTCCTAATTCATTGTAGATAGATTTTAACAAAGGAGAAAAAATTCCAAATATCAAATTAAGATTTGTTTATCAACCAACTTCAACAAAATAAACTAAAATGAATGTTTAGCAACCCAGCGGACTGTCAATCTAGGAGTGCACGGAAGTAGGTATCAATTTCAAAAGGTGGATGAACGTGATCGATCAATAACCTTGATTACATATGGATAGGTTGGGTCTATCTCAAACACATATTTCAATTCTCAATCACGACATGCTTATCATAAGAATTCCTCTCGGACATTCCTATGTATAATTTACGAAAGAACTCATTACCCTAACATATATCTTCCCGAGAGAGAGAGAGTCTAGCATTTAGAGGTGAAACCCCAAATTTCTTTGTCAAGTAAAGAAGTAATTCCAAACTAATATGCAAGCATTAAATCAATTACCACTTCATATACTCTCTCTCAAGAAATAAATGAAGATCTAAAGTAGAAATAAGTTTGCAACCTCAATTCATAAATTAATTGTTACAACCCAAAGTATATCCTGGGTGTAACATAGTGTATAGAACTCCAAGAAGCCCTATACAAGCCAATTAGCATACATCATACACCATAAAAGAAATAGAGATTTCAAAGAAACAGTTTTATATCATAAAAGGAGTTTGACAAAAGCAAACGTCTAACATAAGTCTCAATAACGCATCCATTACATCAAAAGAAGTGATTGGGACCTAACCCATACATCAAATGCAAGTCGTAAAACTGAAATGACATAACACTATAAAAGTTTCACGGTCCTCGGAACATAAGGACTCACCAATCCTTGAACACCAAAAGATCAACTAGCCACAAGTATGAGAAGTAGGAGCGTCTTACCCTACATTAGTGAAATAATGTAGGCACAAGTACGCATTAGTACATGGAATGTACTAAGTATGATAGCAATGCATAATAGTTATGATATCATGTCAAAAAGGACTTTACATGACATGCAAAGACCAAGTTAAATCATAAGATAAAAGGGTTAGAAAACATAAATCATAATCATGGGCAATGCAAGATAAACATCTTTAAATCACTCGGGAGATACTTTAGAAGTAACCTTAGTCTGTTATTGTGGGAAGTTTACCATGTAACCGACATAGACCATGTTAGATATTATATGGAATCCAGTGTCGATCCCACACCGAAAAGATATGTCCTTATTTGCCATGGTAAGAATCACGAGTCTGAGTTAAAATGGATCCGCTACCTAATGTCTATCTAATACAATCATCCTACGGTGGCACATAGTTATGGGATAAAGAGTTGCTACTAGAGATCCAACATTTATTAACGAGAGAGCCTCCATCTGAATATCCTTTCAGTGCTAAAACAAAAATACCACAAAATAGTCATTAATCTTATTAATTTCATCATCCATGGAAAGACACAATTAAGTAATAAATCCAAGTTAAATTTTATTTAGAGTAGCTCCTTAATCTTGATTCAACTTAGGTGAGAAAACCTTTCAACCTTATGAATTCTTTTATGAGAAAACTCTTTCACAATCGTATTCTTAATAGTATGTGAGAAAACCCTTCACAACAATATTTATGCTTTATTTTGAAAGCATCCTCAAATCATTTAGATCAATTTCATAAAAGAACATACATATCTTCGTAAAGTCACCTTTAATAGTACATAAACTTCATCATATGATCATAGTCTAAAAATCATGGACATGCAGCGGTTCATGTGAATTCAACTTTAAAAAAACATATAATTACTTCAATTCATGCATAAAAATATAGAAAAAAATTGATTGAATCATTATTGAAAAGAACCTTTGAAGATTGAATAAAATCCTAACTTTAATTTGAAAATCTACTTTGTAAAAATTAAAATTTTAGGAACCCTGTGGAGGAAATGACTCCATAAGTGAATTATTTTATACCATAGAGTTCAAAGCCCAGTTGCTATGGTAAATTTGATATCTTTGTGCTTGAAACCCTAATTTACTCTTCCTTGAATTTGAGGGAATTTGGAGGGGGTAAACTTGAAGAGAATTTAGGGGTTTAATGAATGATTTAGAATGGGTAGTTTTTGGGCTTAAAAGACTTATATAGAGCTCAGGATTAGGACCAAATCGACCTAGTTAAGGCATTAATTATATAAGAAAAAGACTTAAAAGCCCCTTAAAATAACTATCGACCCCTTTCTACAATTTTGACCTACGGTCCGTACTGGTCAAAGGTAGAAAAGTATAGAAAAATTTAAAATTGGACCAACTTTGACGAAACCAATGAATGACTCGTAGCTCTTCCTATGGACTATAGACACAAACGGTAGAAACCAACTTAACCGCCAAAATTTTCACAAAGTCTTGAACTCACCTACGAGACCTATCTATGACTCACATAAAGGTTGATAGGCCGTCCTGGTCAACCATCAAATGAGGTACTGAAACATAGTTTTACAAAAATAAATCTACCCTAGTTCTACGTTTCCTTCCAACGACCCGTAGGACTTCCTACGGTCTATAGGCTGGACTCATAAAACCCAGTTCTCAGAGAGATTTCTGCACTATCCTTTTCCTTTAGACTTTCCATCTTCTAAGGTGTTTTATTAACACATGATAATCAATTAAAATCCGTAAATATCAGAACAAAGTAGAACAATAGATAGTATTCCACTAATTTAATCAAAACCCAATTCGATTTGCACATCCCAAAATAGGGGTTTTATCCAATCATGTAAAATGTAAAATAAAATTTGCCAAAAATATTCTCAGCAATCAGATTGTTGATTTAAAACTTTAATCTAGGAGATCCATTCCTGAATTCTACCGAAAACACCGGTTACAAGCTTGGTTCTGACTCAAGAAAATAGGAAGTTCTATTATACACAAATTTCACAATGTTTCTAATCCAATTGATCAAAGATTTATTTTTCTCTCTTTTTGGCTATTTATATTTTTCCCAAAACATAGCCAAAATTTCACTAATGACCCAGTTAGCAATGTTAGTTGAGACCATGTGAGCTATAACATGATCCCCCGGTGTCTCCCACACCGAAAAGGGTTGTCCTACTTGCCAAGGTAGAACCAAGAACTTCTAGCTTAAGTGGATCCACTAGTGAATCAACCTATGGGGGCACATAGTTAAGGGATAAGGATATTTCTACTAGAAACCCGGCCTCTACTAGCGGGGGAGCTTCTATATCATGAGATTGTTTCTAAAAACTCGGCCTCTACTACGGGAGAGATTCCACCCCATTATTAATATCCTCTCGGTGCTAAGCATTAATCCCATGGAATAGTCATTTCTTACTTGACTTCATTAATCATGGAAAGCTGCCCTTGGACAATCACTTCAAGGTAGTTCGTAGGATAGCTCTTACTCTTTGATTCAATTAGGTGAGACACCCTTTCAACCTAAGAATCCTTTCTATGTGAGAAAACCGTTCACATCATGCTATTATGTGTTTATGAGATTACTCTTTCACAACACAACATCATCATCCATACTTTACTCTCAAAGAGCAAAACATTTGCATAGATTTCATAAGAAAATGCATAAGTCCATAATTTACCTTTTGAGGTTCAAAACCCACTTTCAATCATCAATTCTTAGAAAATATGGGTTAGATATGGATTTCATCATAAATACATGTAAAGCTTGCAATACATGCTTTATTTCATAAAACTCTTCCTTGAAGATAAAAATTCCACATCATATGATTCATATCTTGAAAATAACATGGGGATTACATGGCTTCATGGGGAAATCATCATAAAATCATAATATTTCATCAATTCATGCATAAGAGATCATAATTCAAATATTCAAATCAATAATGCAAAGAACCCATGATAATTGAAGAAAACTCTAAATTAATTGGGGAAATCTACCATTAAAAATAGAGGAATTTCAGAACTCCATGAATGAAAGGAATCCATGGATGAAAATTATAATACCTTGAATCCAAAGCTAGCCTTCAATGGTAGAATTGAGACCTTCACTTGAAACCCTAGGTTGAATCTTCTTCTTCTTCAAATTTCTAGAGAGAAAAATATTTATAGAGGAGATTTGGATTTCTTTTGTGAATTCGGAAGATTGAAGTGAATGAGCTAATTTGGGTGTTGAAAATACTTATATAGGGGTCTTAGTAAAGGGTAAAATGACGTAGTATAAGAACTAATTAATTAGGAAAAGACCCAACTACCCCTGAAAAAACTGTCAGTTGTCACTGACCTTCCACCTACGGACCCCAGTCGACAGAAGGTGGTCGGACCCATGGCCCGTCCTGGTGGACCATCGATGCTGGTAATAGAGTTTTGGTCGACATATGGTTCCCTTAGCCACGAGTCATGGACCCATTGATGATTTGTCGGTCATTGGCATGGTTCTTTCCCGGGAACTATTTTTTGTTAGCCTATCAACAGACCCACATAGTGTTCGTCATTCACCACACAAGCCTTGGTAGGCCATCGAGGATGCCACCTGGAAAAGCTGAAATCCACTATGGTGCCCTCTTTTGCTTTCGGGGTGTTCCAATATCTCCCCTTGGGATTATTCATCCTCGAATGAGATTTAAAGTGGGTTTAAAAGATTAGGAGAGGAATTAACAACCCAACCTAACAATGCAAAGCATGTAACCAAAGAGGAACTATCGAATCCAATCTAGGACATTCTCAAAACATCATACGAGGGGTGAAACTAACTCTATCAGTCCATCATGCATGCAATGCACATATACAAGGAGGAAACATCATCTCCAAGCTAATCATACTCAATGCATCATAAGGAAGTAGGAACTACATCTATCAACCCAATATGCATGAATTTTCAAAATTACTCATTTTCAAGGGGGAACTACCTTCTCCAAGCTAAAAACATGCTCAAGACAATCTCATGGAGCTCATATGCAATTTGTTGTCAAAAAGCATTGCTAAAGCATGTTCATCAATTCATCTCATGAAGTCTATAGGCAACTCATACTCAATTCACAACAACATGAGGAATATCAATCATATAAACTTTATTTTTTTAAAACACAAGTTTTTCATGAACATGCATAACTACCAAAACAAGGACAAACCAAGAGGAACTCATTACCTGAAGCTAGAATAGGAGTCGAATGAAAAAGATGAGGACATCGAGACATCATATCAGCCTCGGCCTCCCAACTAGCACCCTCCACTAACTGATTCCTCCACAACACTTTCATTGAAGCTATTTCTTTATTTATAAACTTCTTGACCTGCTGATCTAGAGCCTCTACCGAAACATCCTCATAAGAAACACTTTCATCAACTCCCAACCCTTCTAGGGGAACTATGAATGTCGGATCCCCAACACACTTCTCAAGCATAGAGACATGGAAAACGGGATGCACTGACACCAACTTACTAACACGTCTCAAAACTTAATATGGTCCTACATACCGGGGACTAAGCTTCCACTTCTTACCAAACCTCATTACACCCTTCATGTGTGAGATTTTCAAATAAACCCAATTGTGAACATCACACTTAGGATACATTCTTCTTACATCGGCATATAACTTTTACTGAATTTGAGCCATTTTCAACCTTTCCCTTATACGTTAAACTTTCTCTATGGCCTCATGTACCAATTATGGACATATTAGGGAAACTTCACCCACCTCAAACCATCCTATGTGAGCTCTACACCTCCTACCATATAAGTCCTCAAATGGAGTCATATCGATACTTGAGTGATAACTGTTATTGTAAGCAAACTCAATCAATGGAAAATGGTCATCCCAATTACCCTAAAAATCATTCACACAAGCCATTAACATGTCTTCCATAGTTTGGATAGTACGCTCCGCTTGCCCATCGGTTTGGGGATGAAAGGTTGTGCAAAGCTTAACTTTTGTGCCAAGATCCCTTTGGACATATTTCCAAAATTGTGAAGTGAATTCGGTACCACGATTGGAAATAATGGCCAAAGGTACTTCATGCAACCTTACAATTTCTCTCAAGTTTAACTTGGCATAGTCCTCCGCTGAGTAGGAGACCTTAACAGGAAGGAAATGAGCTGATTTCATCGTCCGATCTACTATCACCCAAATCGAATCATGTTGTCACTGGGTGAGAGGTAAACAAACAATAAAGTCCATATTCAAGTTTTCCCATTTCCAAGTAGGAATGCTAATAACTTGGGACAAACCTATTGTTTCTGATTCTCAGCTTTCACTTGTTGGAAATTTGGACACTTAGCCACAAATCTCGCAATATCCTTCTTCATCCCATTCCACTAGTAGACCTCCCGTAAATCATGGTACATCTTGGTGGCTCCCGGGTGTATGGAATACCGCAAACTATGGTCTTCTGTTAGAATTTGTTCCCTCAAGTCATCCACATTCGGAACACATAATCGACCTTGGTATCTAAGTACACCACCTCCCCCATGGGAGAAAGCCTCAACAGATTTCTTATGCACCACCTCTTTTTAATCTACCAAAATTGGATCAAAACCTTGCTTGGCTTTCACATCTGCCACAAAATATGATTCAGACCCATTGTGAACCATAACACCACCCCTGGTGGAGTCTACAAACTTAAAACCTAAATATCTTGAACCATCTCTTTTTTTTTCTTCAATATGGGTGACACTACCCATAGACAGCCGACTAAGAGAATCCGCCACTATGTTTGCTATTCCTTGGTATGGGTGATAGAGAACAATTATGTCGTAATCTTTCAATACCTCAAGCCACCTTCCTTGGTGACAATTTAGATCTTTCTGATTAAGCAAATATTGCAAACTCTTGTGGTCGGTAAATGCTTTTACATGTACTCCATACAAACAGTGTCTCCAAATCTTTAAGGCAAAAACAACCGCCTTTAACTTAAGGTCGTGAGTAGGACAATTTTCTCATGGATTATAAGTTGCCTTGGGGCATAGGAAATAATTTTCCCATTTGCATAAGCACACACCCTAGCTCAATTCTCGAGGAATCATAATAAACCACTAAACCATTCGTCCCTTCTGATAAGGTCAACACCGGAGCGAAAGTACGTCTATCCTTCAACTCTTGAAAATTCTTTTCACACGTTTCAGACCATATGAACATAGCCTTCTTTTGAGTCAAAGTCGTCAAAGGAGAGGCAATCGAAGAGAATCCTTCAACAAACCTTCTATAGTAACGGATAAACCCAAGAAACTTCTAATATCTGAAGGAGATAGAGGTCTAGGCCAAATCTTGACCATATCCATCTTCTATGGATCTACCTCAATACCTTTACTTGAAACAATGTGACCAAGGAAAGATACGAACCTTAACCAAAATTCACATTTGCTAAACTTTGCAAAAAGTTGTTGGTCCTTAAGAATTCGCAACACAATCCTCAAATGATCAACATGCTCATTCTCACTCCTTGAATATATCAAAATATCAGCAATGAATGCAATCACAAACATGTCTAGGTACTGTCTAAACACCCTATTCATCAAATCCATAAATGTAGCCAAAGTGTTAGTCAACCCAAACGACATTACCAAAAACTTAAAATGTCCATACTGATTTCAAAAAGCCATCTTTGGAATGTCGTCTTCCTTCACCCTTAATTGATGATAACCCGATTAGAGATCAATCTGAAAGAAATAACTTGCTCCTTGAAGTTAGTCAAATAAATAATCTATCCTTGGAAGAGGATACTTATTCTTCATGGTCACCGTGTTCAACTGACGATAGTCGATACACATCCAAAAAGAACCATTTTTCTTTCTAACAAGAAAAACTAGAGCACGCATGGAGAGATACTTGGTCGGATGAAACCCTTATCCAACAAATCTTTCAATTTTTCTTTCAACTCCTTAAGTTTTGCCGAAGCCATATGGTAAAGAGGAATAGAAATAGGTTGCGTATCTGGGAGAATGTCAATACCGAACTCTATTTCCCGCTTGGGAGGAATAACTGGTAAGACATCTGGGAATATTTCCAGAAACTCATTAACAATGGGACCGACTCGAGAGTAGGGGTCTTCAGAATCTACATCCCTCACCCTAACTAGATGGTAAATGCAACCCTTAGAGATCATCTTTCTGGCTTTAAAATAAGATACAAACTAACCCTTAGGCATAGAATTTCCCCCCTTGGACTCTAGGATAGGCTCATTTGGGAACTTAAACTTGATTGCACGAGTTCTATAATCGATAGAAGCATAACATTAGTGCAGCCAATCCATACCCAAGATAACGTCAAAATCTAACATATCAAGCTCTACCAAGTCAACAAGAGTAACTCTATGGGAAAAGGAAACGTGACACTTTATATAAACCCTCTTAGCCACAATAGAATTACAAATAGACGTAGAGACAGAAAATGGATCTAACAACACATTCAGAAAAACATCAAACCTCATAGCCACATATGGCGTCACAAAAGACAAGGTAGCACCGGGATCAAGTAAAGAATGAACATCTAGTTAGAAAACGTTTAACATACCAATAACCACATGGGGAGAACCCTCTTGTTCACCATGAGTCTTAAGTGCATATAATCGGTTTGCTTAGGGGCATTGGAACCCACACCGGTAGTAGTAGCTTGTTTGCCCTCTTTTTCTTTAGCCGTAAGGATTGGGTAATCCCTCATTTTGTGAACACTTTTACCACAACCAAAGAAACCATATGTACCGGCTAGGAACTTACCCTCGTGCTTCCCCATAGTTCATACAATTGGACTTAGGCAATGAAGATCCACTACCATTACCTCCTTGAGGCTTAGGGTTAGATACCCTATCTTGGTTTAACTTATGAGGAGCATTGGAGGAACCTTGACCCAAAAACCTTTGTCGAAATCTAGGACGACCTTGTCCATCGGACCTTGCATGAGAGAAGTTTCCATCGCTGGTCTTTGCTCTTTTTACCAGTCTAGACTTTTCCTTATGTTTCTCCTCTTCAATTTGTTGTGCATGCACCAAGAGATGAGAGATATCCATGTCATTAATGAGCATAGCTGTTCCGCACTCTTTAACCACCATTTCAGACACACTCGAAACAAACTTACTCATCTTTGCCCTTGAATCAACAACCATAGAGCATAATCCCTTACAGATATACTTCCTTGTCGAAGGTTAATGAACTCAAGCACCTTAACCTCCCTCATCTCAAGGAGAAATAATATATCAATAAAAATGTCCTTAAACTTCTCCCAATCAAGAGGACCCACATATTTTGGTCTCCTTTCCTTCCATTGATTATTCCATATTTGAGCTACACCTTTTACTTGATAAGCGGCCAACTCCACCTTTTCCATCGGCGTAACTCCCATGATTATCAAAACCTTATAGACCTCATCAATTAACTCTTGAGGATCTTCCTCAACCTTAGAACCATGAAACTCTAGAGGATTCATCCTTGTGAAGTCCCTCACTCTTGAAGCAGTTGATGAGTCCACAAATTGGACTCATTTAGGGCTATATTTTAATAGAAATTGTGTCCTCAAATTCTTATTTTATCTCAATATCTGATGAAAGCCTTTAAATTTTAGGTATTTGAAGTTTGAAGGAAAACATGGATACTACGTCGCAAAACGGAATGAAGACACTGAAAAGAATGAAGAAATGAAGGCCTAAGGATTGTCGAGTCCACTTGGGGAGTCACTGAAGGGTCTTACTTCACCTTTTGTTTGAGTGTGCTAATCCCTGAAGGAAAGGATCACGCCGGCAGAAAAAGGGAGCAGTCAACGAATCGTCGAGAAGCTTCCCAAAGCAGTACCATGTCACGCAATGACCCAGAGCACATTGATGCTGAAGGCTGGTGCAAGACAACAATGAACTACACCAAAGGGCGAATCACCGAGTTGATCTGCGATTCTGACTAACGACGCCCAATGATCCGCTGCAGCAAAAATCTGTGAAAACTATAAATACTAGTTAGAGTTGTAGTTTTAAGTGTCAAACAATTATTATAAAAAATTTTATAGTATAGTACTTTTTGATATTTTTTCTCTAAGCTTGAGAGAGTTTTGAAAACTTGAAGATCCAAAGGGTTTTATCTTCAAGATTTGGATTTGGCTCTCTTAGATTCTTTGATTTTGGCATGTATCAATACTTAAATCTTCATACCCAGTTGAATGCAATCTCAATTTGGTATAAATTTCTATCTCTTATACATGTTTGGTGAAAAACCCCAATTCTTGGGGTGTGATTTAGAGAATATGGGTTAAGATAATTGTTTGGTCATGCTTGCTAATAGTTTAATCGTAGTTTAATTGTGATTATGTTTAGTGGTTTTGGATGAACTTAATGAGATTGTAGTTCCAAATATAATCTCATATATGCATTTTTGGCTTGCTCGAGACACAGGTCGTAAAACTAAACCACTAAATTGATGGCCAGTGTGAATGGGTCGACATGAGGTTCAGCTCGAGAGAGTGAACCATAGTCCCATTTCCACGCACTCAGCTCGAGAGAGTGAGTGGGTTAAAGCGGAGGCTGTTCTTCATGCGGCAAGTGGGTGTCCGAGAGGAACCCGCTTGAAACGGGGTAAGTTGTTCGAGAGAGAGCTTATCCCCTTAAACTCTAGACTAGTCATAATTATTCTATGAATCTTCTATCGAAAGCATGTACCTAATAATCTAGCTTAACTCGTATTCCCATCACATCCCAAGGATCCCCTGTCATGTTTAGAAATCCTTGTTTATTTTGTTTTTCTAACTTACTAGTGACAAAACCCCCCATTGTTAATTGACACTCTTGTGTCCCCCTTTAATTTATAATGTTTTTAATCGTTAATGTCTTTAGCTACGACTAGTTAGAACTAAGTTTTATCTGTCTATTAATTCTCAAAACAACTCTCTTGGGAACGATCCCAACCCTTTGTTGTGTTGCTAAACTATTGTACGATCGTAGATACTTGCATATGAAGTTGTGTCTTGATTACACAAACATCAAAATGGTGCCGATGCCGGGGAGTGGTGTTATTTGAGAATTTTATGATTAGTAGAATTTTTGTTCTTCTTAGTTGTAGTTTACTCACCTAATTTTTAGGTTTGTTTTGTTTTCTTATGTGAATATTTCAGAAAGCATGACTGTTAATGGTAGCAACGGTAGCCATGTGGGCCACCAGGATGACATCGGTAATCTCAATGATATCCAAGAGCCCAACAATAATGACCCCCATCTAATGGTAGGTGTTGGAGCAATCTGTTTACCCCCAGCCAAGGGAAATACAGTGTTCCACTTAACGAGCACCATGTTACACCTCTTGTAACTAAAGGGACTTTTCAGTGGATTGGCTCATGAGGATCCTCACGAGGATCTTTGAAATTTCGTAGATATATGCAGACCATTCTCGTTCAAAAACATCTCTCAGGAGTCAGTCCGATTAAGGTTACTCCCTTTCTTATAGATGCGAAAGGCGTGCAAATGGTTGGCCAAGTTGCCGCGAGAATCCATCACTTCTTGGGAGGAACTGGTAACCGTATTTCAAGTGCGATTTTTCCCTCCGTCGAAAATGATGTCACTTAGCGATAGCATCCTGAGCTTTAAGCATATGGAAGGAAAACCTATGCACGAGACTTGGCTACGATTCAAAAAGTTGGTGCTACAATGCCCAACCCATGGTTTGCCTAATAACGTGCTACTTCAGTACTTCTACCAGAGTTTGGACTCGGTAAACAAAGGTGTCGCCGACCAACTCTCACCGAGAGGCATAATGCAGCAGCCATATGCAGTAGCAGCCCAGCTTTTAGATGGCATGACAATCATCAACAGAGCATGGTACACTCGTGAGGACCAAGTCTCCCCTCTTACCTTAAAGCTATCCAAGGAGCAGATTGAAAAAAGACAATGAGAAAGACCAGAACATGGACAAAATCATGACGCAGCTTGATATTTTATCCAAAAATGTCATGGGAGTTGGTGCTCGTGGTGTCAACGTTGTGGGGGTCGGGTGTGCTAAGCCTGAGGAGATGAAGTTTAAAGCCTTGTATAACGAGGAGGTAAATTTTCTAGCCAACCAAAGCGATGGCTACCGCTCAAACTACCCAAGGCAAGGTGGTAACCAAAGTTGGGCCAGAAACGAAGGCTGGAAGGATGGAGATCGTAAATGAAGGGACCGTAATCCAAATTGGAAATATGGGGAGAAGGATAGTTATGTGCCTCCCCATGAGCGCCAGAAACCCAAGGATTCGGAAGGTAATAAGTCTTAGGATATGCTCTCACATATCCTCAACAAAGTTGAAGGGTCAGATAAAATGCTAAAAGGCATGAAAAAATATGTATCTACCCGTAGCCAGACCATCACCTCCTATTCAGTTTCAATCAAGCAGTTAGAAACCCAGATGGGTCATATCTCGTGTCACCTAAATTTGAGACAGCAAGGGCGTTTGCCGAGTGATATTATGGCTAACCCCAAGAATGAGATTTGAAGGTGGACTTGCATCGTGCCATGATGTTAACTAAGGCTCTGTTTGGGAGGCAACCCAAAACCCATTTACTATTTTACGTTGGTTTTAGAAATAATGGTGTGTTGATTGTGCAGGATGAAGAGTGAGAAGCATTTCGAAAGAAGGAGGTTGGCAAGAGAAATGTTTGACTGGAGAGTCGCCTATTAGCTCGGCGACCCCGCTTTATATCGTCGTTTGGATTCCCAAATTGACTGGGGGATTCTGTAAAACTCGGCGAAGAATGTGACTACTCGGTGTGACGCCGAATGGTTCGGCGCTCATGACTAATGTCCCTGAATGGGCAAGAACTGGATGGTTTTTCAAGCCAAAGGTTAAAAAGTTTAAATCTCCTATGCTTTCCCTCATTTTCAAATGTTGCAAGCTTACACCTAGTCTTAATTTCAATATCGTTGTATCTCTATTGTATTTTGGTTGATTGATTTGTACTTGTAGTCAGAGTTCACTGCGTCCTAGCATCCCAATACCACAAAAGACATGGCCAGACCAAAAGTTGCAGGAAGAAACATGCCACCCAGACACATAAGAGCACAAAAATTCAGAAGAACTGCAAGGAGCGAGAACAAGACAGCCAGTTCGAGGAGGAGGATGCCCATCGACCCTAAAGCCCCTTCGTGGGCTCGAGGGTTCAGCAATGCAATACACACCTTTATGGCAGCTCACTAGTTTGACAATATGATTGAGACTAATATCGTTGCAGAAGCTAAAACAGAGCGAAAGGAAAAAGAGAACCAGAAGCAGGCAGACACATCGGGTACTGATGCCCAGACAGATAGAACGACTATATAGACATGATTCCTCTTTACCTCCCTCTTTGTCTTTCTTTATTCTAAATTCTGTATATTATTTTAATTGCATTTGAGGACAAATTGCTTTTATTTATGGTGAGGTGAGGCCCACCAATGTGTGTTATTTGTGAATTGTGTTTCGTTTATATATTTGGGTTGTTCTGTTTAAATTGTGTTTACACTGCTTTCAGTGGGTGTTTGAGCTTATGACTCTTTTTATTTTTAAATTGCAAAATAATTTTGACCCTTCCGAAAATTTTTGAATTTTTCGCACATTTTTGCCACCCATTATATGTTGATTGAATGTGGCTGTTCCTTGGCAAATTTGAGTCTCGGTTTCCATTAATATTGATGACTTGAATAGTGCTTACAATCGAACGAACATGAATGTACTGCTACGATGAGGCCAAATGAAGTTGCGTGGATGATATGTGAACTCGTTGCATATTGTTGTGATTAGCCATTTTTCAAATCGAGTCTTTTGTGTTGATCGTTGCACACTAGCAAAACTGTGCAGTCTTGTTTTACTTAAGTATCGATGCCTTTTGTGATAAGCTTACCTGGAACCATGCATGACAACACCTAGAATTTACTATCTTGGTCCGGTTGACTAAGTAAGACATTCTCTTGATATGATCTTAGACAACTTCGAAGTGTGTGAACCAATTTGACATATACCTTTTTTGTGACCTACCTTGTGAGCGTGTGATTCTCTATTGAACACCCTTTGAGCCTTACCTTTCTTTGGAAGAAACTTCATGAAAACTATACCTTTCTTAATCCATTACCTGTAATCCTCTTGAATTGTGGTTAATTGAATAGCCAACATAGGCCCAAAGCCTAAGTTGGGGGTGTGGTGAAAAAGAAAAAAAGGGAAAGTCAAGAAGTGCAAGGAAAGTCTCCTTTAACCCGTGGTGTTAAGAAAAACGGAACCCCTCCATATAAAAAAAAGAGAAAAGAAAAAGAAAAATAAAAAGAATGAAAAAGAAAGTTGTGGAATAAAGTACAAAAGATATGGGTTTCCCAAACAATCCATGGAAAGTGAATAATAGGATGACTTATGAGCACTAAAGAAAATGATGAAGGAAAAGGAAAGGAAGTGTTATGAGCACCACATTTGATGAGGATGAATGCCACTGATCCTAATGACCATACCTTTGCACTCTGCCCCGTTCCAAGCCTTGTTAAGACTTTTGTGATCTTGAGAAAGTAGAAACAAATGTTTATTGGAAAATACAGGCAAACCTATGGGTGAAAGCATGCATTGTGTTCATCTTTGTGAGTGTGAGCATTATATCTAATTCCTAAAGTTTAAATTAAGTATACCTTTGCATGCGAAATTGGAATCATCATTTGTGTGAGGGCATTCGAAGGGTTTTGTTGAGCTTGAACTTGCATTTCAAGCAAGTATTGCGAGCTTGAGATTTTTTGGTAATGGTGTTTCACAACTTGAATCTTTGAGTACACAATTGATCCTTGCATAAGTAAATTGAGTCTTGTTGTTTACATTCATAATTGAGTCATGTGTAGCACTGTTTGAGACATCCTTGTTGAACTGCTGAACTTGAGTTTTACTTGAGGACAAGAAAAAGTTTAAGTTGGAGTTGTTGATGAGTCCACCAATTAGACTTATTTAGGGCTATATTTTAATAGAAATTGTGTCCTCAAATGCTTATTTTACCTCAATATCTGATGAATACCTTTCAGTTTCAGGTATTTGAAGTTTGAAGGAAAGCAAAGTCACTACGTCGCAAAAATGAATGAAAAGGCTAAAAAGAATGAAGAAATGAAGGCAGGAGGATCGCCGATTCCACTTGGCGAGTGACCGAAGGGTCCTACTTCGCCTTTTGTTCTACTGTGCTGAGCCTTCAAGGAAAGGGTCAAGTCGGCGGAAAAAGGGAGATGTCGGTGAATCGCCGAGAACCTCCATGAAGCAGTACCATGTCGCCCAATGACCCAGAGTAAGATGATGTCGAAGGCTGGTGCAGCACGGCGATGAACTACACCGAAGGGTGAATCGCCGAGTTGATCAGTTATTTCGACTAACGACGCCGAATGATCCGCTGCAGCACAAATCTGTGAAAATTATAAATACTAGTTAGAGTTGTAGTTTTAAGTGTCGAACAATTATTAGAATTTTCATTTATAATACTACTTTTTGATATTTTTTCTCTAACCTTGAGAGGGTTTTGAAAACTTGAAGATCCAAAGGGTTTCATCTTCAAGATTTGGATTTCGGTCTCTTGGATTCTTTGATTTTGGCCTGTATGAAGACGTAAATCTTCATACCCAGTTGAATGCAATCTCAATTTGGTATAAATTTCTATCTCTTATACATGTGTAGCTAGCAGCCCCAATTATTGTGGTGCGATTTAGCGAATATGGGTTAAGATAATTGTTAGGTCTTGATTGTTGATAGTTTAATCATAGTTTAATTGTGATTTCGTTTAGTGGTTGTTGATGAACTTAATAAGGTTGTAGTTCAAAAATATAATCTCATATATGTGTTATCGGCTTGCTCGAGAGAGAGTTTCTAAAACTAAGACCACTAAATTGATAGCAAGTGCGAGTTGGTCGACATGAGGTTCAGCTCGAGAGAGTAAACCATAGTCCCATGTCCATACACTCAACTCGAGAGAGTGAGTGGGTTAAGGCAGAGGTTGTTCTTCATGCGGCAAGTGGGTGTCCGAGAGGAACCCGCTTGAAACGGGGTAAGCTGCTCGAGAGAGAGCTTATCCCCCTTAAAGTCTAGCCTAGTCATAATTATTCTAAAAATATTCTATCGAAAGCATGTACCCAATAATCTAGCTTAACCGTATTCTCTTCACGTCCCAAGGATCCCCTGTCACTGCTTAGAAATCCTTGTTTATTTTGTTGTTTTTACTTACTAGTGACAAAACCCCCCATTGTTAATTGACACTCTTGTGTCCCCTTTTAATTTACAATATTATAATCATTAATGTCTTTAGCTACGACTAGTTAGAACTAAGTTTTCTTTTTCTATTAATTCTCAAAACCACTCTCTTGGTAACAATCCCAACCCTTGTTTGGGTTACTAAACTATTGTATGATCGTAGACATTTGCATCCGAAGTTGTGTCTTGATTACGCAAACATCAGCAGTTGTATCCATATTTGGGTTCACGGGTACCACACCCTCTCTATTGGCTTGGTCTGTCATAGGTTGAGCCAACACTTGAAAAGCCGCCCTAAACTCTCCATTCGATAGTAGCTCGGCCAAAGGATCGAACGGAATGTGAGGAGCTCGTGGAGGAGCCTCTTGTCTCGTATTCTCCCTCATATTCCTTTTTTTTATAATCTCTTTTAGTCGCCATATCCTGAAGAACACATGATAAGGATTATGAGAGAAACCTTATAGAGTTGAACTCTATCGCACGACTTAAGAGTAATGAAAGAAGTAGAGTTTCCTAATCATCTTGTTGCCTCTCATTCATAAATGTGGCGCACTTCACACTCATGAAAAAGACTCTACTAGACGTAGCTTATGAGATTGTGACCACCTAGGGGTACCCCCTAGATGTAACAAGGCATATAGAACCCCGAAGGACCTTCATACAAGCAGTTAGTCCTCACAAAATAAGAAATAGAACAATTTAGAGTACAACAATATTTAAAGTCTAAAATATTTTTTATAAAAGAAAGCGGATGTCTAGACACTTTGTCTAATCATAGCCATCTATTAAAATAGTGAATGAAATAGGGTGTAGCCCATATGACATGTTAAAAAAAGGAAAGTATATGAAAGCAACTAGAAATATAAAAGTCCGTACTCGAACCATGTGTACTCACCAAGCTCGGGAAAACAACAAATCCAAGTTCTAGCCACAAGAATGATCACCTCAAGTACTAGACCCTACACTTGGGAAAAATGAAGGCAAAAGTAGACGTTAGTACAAAAATGCACCAAGTATGGTAGCCATGCACAAAAACAATTGAAACATACAGAAAGGGACATTTCATTTGAGAGCATGCAATTTACCAAATGTAAACATCTTCATAGAGATAGTTGGAAAACATAAGTCATAATATCATATTCAATGCAAACTAGCAACATCTTTAAAGCCTTTGAACACTCACGAGATACTTCTTCAATCATGCCTTAGTTGATCATTAAACATCTTGTTATTGTGGGAAATAAGCCTTAACCGACATGAGACCATGTGAGCTTTAACATGAAATCCGGTGACTCCCAAACCGAAAAAGGTTGGTCTACTTGCCTAAGGTAGAACCGGTATCTCTTAGCTTAGGTTGATCCACTAGCTAGATATCCTACAGGGGCAGGTAGTTTATAGGATAAGGAGATTGTTACTAGAAACCCGGCCTTACTATGGAAGAGTTTTAATCTCCAAAGATATCTTCTAGAAACTGTCCTTACTACGGGAAAGCTCCCATTTCATACAGTATCCACACGGTGCTATGCATTAAATTCACACGTAGATAATTCTTTATTTACATCATTACTCATAAAAGGGTGCCCTTGGCCTACTGATTTAAGGTTCATCATTAGAATAGCTCTTTTTAGTTACTCATGAAAGAGTGCCATTGGCCTACCGATTAGAGGTACATAAGTAACTTAACTCAATTAGACTATGCGTGAGCACCTATCACATTCCATGATCTATTTATGATGGCTCTTTAGCCTTTGATTCAATTAGGTAAGAAAGCTTTTCAACCTTAGAATCTTCATTATGTGAGAAAAACATTCATATTATGTTCATTATTTATTCGTGAGAATAACCTTTCAATCAGCCCACAACAACATAATCATTAACACTTCACTCTCAAAGTGTTCTTAAAGCATTTACATAAACTTCATAAAACATGCATAATCTCATTCTTTACCTCCTTGAGGTTCAAAATTTAATTTCAATCAACACATATAGAATTCAAGCATTAGACATGGATATCATTATAATTCATGTGATTCTATCACCTCAAGCATTAATTCATAAAATTTCTCCTTCATCAACAAAGACCCACATTGAATCATAAACTTTGAAAAATATGGGGATTTCATGGGTTCTTGGTGATAAATCATAAAACTCATAGGAAATCATCAATTCATTCTTATAATAACATAATTCAATCATTAGAATCAAGTTTGAAAGGAACTCATGACTTTGTAATCAAACCTAACAATTAGGGATTTCTATTGTTTGAAATTGAAGATATTGAGAAGACTCCACGGATGAAAACTATCCATGGATGAAAACTACCATATCTTAATCACAGTGCCCATAAAATCTTGAAGATTGGGAGATTTGATCTTGACCTAGCTTTAATCTCCTTCTTCTTCTTCCACCTTCTAGAGAGAAAATATTTCAGAGGAGTTTTGGGTTTTCTTCTAGGTTTTGAGAGAATGACTTATATGAGGGTCTTTGGGGGTTAAAAATTCTTATATAGGTGTTTTACACTTAGTCAAAATGACACCACTTTAATTTAATTAAAACTTGTAAACACCCTTAAGTCCCTAACTAATTAGACCAGGCCAAACCTATGAGACCATGACTGACGAACCGTGCTAGCTAGGCATTTACCATCATGTTGCCTTCCACATTTAGAGCAATTTGGCCTAGCCAAAGAAGAACCATTTTTGTTTCCTTCTTTAGGTTTAGGGTTAGACACCCTATCCTTGTTAGATCTTGGAGGAGCATTGGAGGAAGCTTGACTGGAGAACCTTTGTCAAAATCTAGGTTGACTTTGTCCATCGGTCCTTAAGTTGGAGAAGTTCCCATCACCGGATCTAGCCCTCTTTACCTCCCTATTGTTTTCCTTGAGTTTCGATTCCTTAATTTGTTGGGCATACACCATAAGAGGTGACATTTCCATATCATGAAGGAGCCTTGTCGTACGACAAACTTTTTCTACCATGTCGGACAAGCCCTTCACAAACCTATTGATCTTAGTCCTCGAATTCACCACCATAGTTGGAGCATACTTAGACAATTGAGTGAAATTTATAGCATACTCCCTCACACGCATACTTCCTTGACAAAAGGTTAATGAAATCTTGAACCTTAGATTCCCTCAATTCGAGGGGAAAGAACCTATCAAGAAATGCTGATTTAAAAAATTCCCACTCTACGGGACCAGCTCCTACCGGTCTATCTCCCTTCTATTGATAATACCACACTTGAGCAACATCTTTCAATTGGTAAGCGGCTAACTGCACCTTCTACTCCGGAATCACCCCCATAATAGCAAGTACCTTATAGACCTTATCGATAAACCTTTGAGGATCCTTTTCCACTTTGTTGCCATAAAATTCCGGAGGGTTCATCCTTGCAAAGTCCCACACTCTTGAAGCCGCCGAATTCACAGGAACTGCAACCTCTCTATTGTCTTGAGTCGCCAAAGCTTGAGCCAATATTTGTAAAGCGAACCTAACCTCCGCACTTGTAATATTCTCAGCCAAAGGATCTATCGGAGTTTGAGGAGGAGCTCCTTGTTCCACATTGTCACCCTTCATTCTTCTAGTATTTGCCCTCCTAGTATTCATATCATGAAGAACATAGGGCAGTTATTATGAGAGAGACTTTATAGAGTTTAACTCTTTGGCACGACTTAGAGTAATGAAGAAGTGAAGTTTCCAGATCATCTTCTAGCCAATCATTCATAAATGTGGCGCGCTTCACACTTATCAACAATATTCTACTAGACGTGACTTATGAGACATCATCCTAGGACCATTCTAAACCTTGTGCTCTGATTACCAAGTTTGTCACGACCCAAAGGTACCCCCTAGATGTGACAAGGCATATAGAACCCCAAAGGACTCCATAGAAGCCACTTAGTCCGTATAACCTAAGAAATATAACAATTTAAAGTAAAACAATATTTCAAGTCTAAAGAGTTTTTCATAAAAGAAAGCAGAAGTCTAGACACTTTGTCTCATCATAGCTATCTAGTACAATAGTGAATGAAATAGGGCCTAGCCCATACAATATGTTGAAAAAGGGAAAGTATATGAAAGAAACTAGACATATGAAAGTCCATCCTCGAACCATGAGGACTCACCAAGCTCGGGAAAACAACAAATCCAAGCTCTAGCCACAAGAATTATCACCTCGAGTACCGGACACTACACTTGGGAATAATGTAGGCAAAAGTAGGCGTTAGTACAAAATGCAGTAAGTATGGTAGACATGCATAAAAACACTTGAAACATGCAAAAGAGGGACATTTCATTTGACAGCATGCAAATTACCAAGTGTAAACATAATCATAGAGATAGTTGGAAAATATAAGTCATAACATCATCTTCAATGCAAACTAGCAACATCTTTAAGGCCTTTGAAAACTCACGGGATACTTCTTAAAGTATTCCTTAGTTCATCATTAAACTTTTTATTATTGTGGGAAATAAGCCTTAACCGACATGAGACCATGTGAGCTTTAACATGGAATCTGGTGACTCCCACACCGAAAAGGGTTTGTCTACTTGCCTAAGGTAGAACCGGTAAATCTTAGCTTAGGCGGATCCACTACCTATATATCCTACGGGCGCACGTTGTTTATCACACAAGGAGATTGTTACTAGAAACCCGGTCTTACTACGGGAAAGCTTCCATCACAAGAGAATGCTTCTAGAAACCTGGCCTTACTACGAGAGAGCTCCCATCTCATACAATATCCACTTGGTACTAAGCATTGAATTCCCACATAGTAGTTAATTCTTTATTTACATAATTACTCATGAAAGGGTGCCCTTGGCCTACCGATTCAAGGTACATCATTAACTTAACTCTTTTAGACCATGCGTGAGCAACTATCACAATCCATGATCTATTTCTGATGGCTCTTTAGCCTTTGATTCATTTAGGTGAGAAAGTTTTTCAACCTTAGAATCTTCATTATGTGAGAAAACCTTTCACCTTATGTTCATTATGAATTCATGAGAATAACCTTTCAATCAGCCCACAACCACAACATAATCATTAACACTTCACTATCAAAGTGTTCTAAAAGCATTTACATAAAATTCATAAAAGATGCATAAGCTCGTACTTTACCTCCTTGAGGTTCAAAACATACTTTCAATAAACACATCTAGAATTCAAGCATTAGACATGGATAGAAATCAAGCATCTAGATTCTATCACCTCATGCATTAATTCATAAAATTCTTATTTCATCAATAAAGACCAACATTTAATCATCAATTTTGAAAAATATGGGGATTCCATGGGTTTTTGGGGATACATCGTAAAACTCATAGGAAATCATCAATTCATGCTTATAATAACATAATTCAACCATTAGAGTGAAGTTTGAAGGGAACCCATGACTTTGGAATCAGACCCTAACAATTGGGGATTTCTATCTTTTGAAATTTGAAATTTTCAGTGGACTGCATGGATGAGAGCTATCCATGGATGAAAACTACCGTACCTTAAAAAAAATGCCCACAAAAGCTTGAAATTGGGAAACTTGATCTTGACATAGCTTCAATCTCCTTCTTCTTCTTCCACCTTCTAGAGAGAATATTTGAGAGGATTTTTGGGTTTCCTTTTGGGTTTTGAGAGAATGACTTGAATGAGGGGTTTTGGGGGTTAAAAATGCTTATATAGGTGTTTTCAACTTAGGCAAAACGACACTACTTCAATTTAATTAGAACTAGAAAAGACCCTTAAATCCATAACTTAATAGACCAGGCCTGACCCACGAGACCACGACTGACGGACCATGGATGGACCTACAGTCTTTCTTAGTCAAGTGTCGTTCATGCTCAGATATTTTCGAGCCATCCCCGTTCCATACCCCAAACTCAAGGGGCGCAACTGGCTCCTAATGGCAAAACTCAGGCCCGAGCCGACCCTGCTGAACCATTTGCTACTAGCTCATGGCAGCCACACGCAATCAAGAAAACAAACAAGTATATCTCGGCTTAAAACTAAGCTCTCGGCCGGCGAGGCCCCTGTCACCTGATCTATAAAACAAACAACTACTCTCAGGAGATCATATAAATAAATGGCCAACTAGCACAAAACTCCTGATTGGGCCGTCAAGGCCACCATGATATCTATACCAAAACTAAAAGTAGGTATATATAAATACAATACATCAAACAGCTCACAAGCTTCAGCAAACCAACAACATAGGCCAGTATGGCCATAACGTAGCTATACACCCCACACACTAGTTTGCAGGCCTCTAAGAGTAGTAAAGATTAGCAGGACAGGGCCCCAGCCTACCCATAAAGAAATATACAACAAAAGGTAACAAATCTCCCAACTTTGGCAGCTCCGGAGGAAATGGGCTAGCCAATCAGATAAAAGTCAATCCTGCTGCTGAGGAGGTTTATTTGGTCGTTTGTCAAGACCAGCATGCATGAATCCGGTGCCCCAGGCGATGGGGCGTCAGTACGAAATAATGTACAGAGTATGAAAGGCAATAGACTATGAGGTGGTATCCTGATATACTGGAATAATATGATAAATAAATCAAGTCTAACATAGGTGTACTGACGTGATCCTAAATCTAAACTTATCAAAAATAATAAAACAACAACCTAACCAAGCCCCCATAAGCTCGGCAGGTACAAACAACACATAAGACCACCTACTCAGGCACCCATAAGACCGAAAGATGCCAATCAACCTATATACCCCTATCGGTAGTCCCCTAGCCCCGTAGGCAGTCACATAACCCTGTTAGGCATTAATATAGCCCCGTAGGCAGCACATAGCTCTCTTAGGAATCAACACAGCTTATAGATAACTCATAGCCCTCTTAGGCAACAACATGGCCCTGTAGGAAGGACATAGCCTTCTTAGGCGTCAATATAGCCTTGTAGGCAACTCATAGCCCTTCTAGGCATCAATATAACCCCGTAGGCAACTCATAGCCCTTTTTGGCATCCATATAGCCCTATAGGTAGAACATTGCCCTTCTAGGCATAGATCACATTCCTGCAGCTAACCACCATAGCCCCAAGGGCCACAATAACAATCCAATCGCTAAAAGCGAAAAATTTAGTTATAGGCAACCTCTACAAATGGCCTCTAAGTCGTGCCCAAGATAGGGACGCTACTAACTGAATAAGAATCCCGACAAGGGAGGATTATATCAACTCGAGCAGCAAACAATCAACAATAATTTCTACAAGTGTAACAAGGATAACAACCCAATTACATTGCTCGTAAGCTTTAAGGAAACATGTTGTAAGTAGCAAATAGCCTTAACATACCTTTCCAATGAACGCTCGAAAGACCGTAGTTCCATCATGAAAGTTGTTCCTTATGTCCTATGTTTCACAATCACTATATATACACAACTGAAATGCACCTATAAATAGTTCATAATTAATCTTAAATTGGCAGATTTGCCATATTGCCCCAACTTGTCGAAACGTCCGTAGAAATTCATAAAAACAACCATAAAGGGTCCGTAGATGATCAAGCTGAAAATGCACCCTCATTTTCTTTCTACAAAGATTCGAGTTAATTTAGACGTTTTGAAAAGTCAGGGTTTTACACCACGACTCCCCCAACTACACGTCGTGGACCCATCCACTGGAGTGGGTCTTGTCCATGGTTCAATGCTTCTGGCAGTGTCCATGGGGCCCTACCCACGAGGCCATCTACGGGGCGTGGTTGGCCCACGTGGGTGATACCTGTAGGTTATAAAAAAAATTGGCTAGGTTTCCCTCTTTAGGCTATGGGGTGTTATATAGATATCCTAGGACCATTTTAAACTTTGTGCTCTGATTACCAAGTTTGTCACTACCCAAGGGTACACCCTAGAAGTAACATGTTGTATAGAACTCCGATGCACTCCATACAAGCCACTTTGCTCTCATAACATAAGAAATAGAACAATAAGAGTGAAACAATAGTCTAAGTCCAAAATATTTTATAAAAGCAAAGCGCAAGTCTAATACATTTGTCTAATCATAGCCATCTAATACAATAGAATGAAATTAAGCCTAGCCCATACATCATGTCCACAAGAGAAATAAATGATAGAAACTATAAAAACGAAACCCCATCCTCAAAGCATGAGGACTGACCAAAGAGCGAAATATCTCAAGTCAATCTCTAGCCACAAAGCTGATGACCCTGAATGTCGGACCCTACATTTGCGGGAAATATAGGCAAGAGTATGCGTTAGTACAAAACAATGTACCAAGTATAATAGTCATTCATAAAACATTTAAATCATGCTTAAAGGAACATTTCATTTCATGACATGCAATTGACAAAACTAAGCCATGATATAGAAGAGTTAGAAAACATAAGTCATGAATCATAGTCAATGCAAGCTAACTTCATCTTTAAAACCTTTGAACTCATATGCAATACTTCTTGAAGTAACCTTAGTTCATTATTACTTGTGGTGAGTTAGCTTTAACAGACATAGAGACTATGTGAGCTATAACATGATCCCCTGAGGTCTCCCACACCGGAAAGGGTTGTCCTACTTGCCAAGGTAGAACCATGAACTTCTAGCTTAAGTGGATCCACTAGCTAATCAACCTATGGGGTCACATAGTTAAGGGATAATGAGATTTCTACTAGAAACCAAGACTCTACTAGCGGGGGAGTTTCCATGTCATGAGATTGTTTCTACAAACCCCGTCTCTACTATGGGAGAGATTCCATCCCACTACCAATGTCCTCTTGGTGCTAAGCGTAAATCCCATGGACTAGTCATTTCTTACTTGACTTCATTAGTCATGGAAAGGTGCCATTGGACAACCACTCCAACCTAGTTCATTAGAATAGCTCTTACTCTTTGATTCAATTAGGTGAGAAAGACTTTCAACCTAAGTATCCTTTCCATGTCAGAAAATATTTCACATCATGCTACTAGGTTTTTATGAGAATATGCTTTCACAAAACAACATCATCATTGGTACTTTACTCTCAAAGCACCCTTAAAACATTTGCTTAGATTTTATAAGAAAATGCATAAGTCCAAAATTTACCTCTTGAGATTCAAAACCAACTTTCAATCATAAATTCTTAGAAAACATGGGTTAGATATGTATTTCATCATAAATACATGTAAAGCTTGCAATACATGCTTAATTTCATAAAACTCTTTGTTGAAGAGCAAAATCCCACATCATATGATTCATAACATGAAAAAAAAACATAGGTATTACATGGGTTCAAGGGGAAATCATTGTATTGCATTAATTCATGCATAAGGGATCATAATTCAATCATTTAAATCAATAATGCAAAGAACTCATGATAATTTAAGAAAACCATAACTCAATTGGGAAAATCTACCTTCAGAAATAGAGAAATTTTGGAAGTTCATGAATGAAAGGAATCCATTAATGAAAACTATAATACCTTAAATCCAAAAGATAGCCTTCAATAGAGGAATTGAGACCTTGACTTGAAACCCTAGGTTCAATCTTCTTCTTCTTCTTCATATTTCTAGAGAGAAATATTTGGAGAGGAGATTTGGTTTTTTTTTTTTGAATTTGGAAGAATGAAGTGTGTGGGCCAATTTGGGGGTTGAAAATACTTATATAGGGGTTTTCGTGAAGGGAAAAACGATGTAGTATAGGAACTAATTAATTAGGAAAAGACCTAACTACCCCTGAAACAACTTTCAGCTGTCACCAACCTTCTACCTACAGACCCTAGTCGACGGACCGTGGTCTGACCCACGGCCCGTCCTTGTGGACCATCGATGGTGGTTAGAGAGTTATGGTCGACCTATGATTCCCCTAGCAACGAGCCATGGACCCATCGACGTTTCGTGGGTCCTGGTCATGGTT